>JACJUY010001660.1:0-15580 GCA_014220935.1 Platorchestia sp. MABIK | reverse complement strand
TAAGGGAATCAAAACATCTTACAGTGCTTAAGGGAATCGAAACACGAACACACACTTTGTCCGGTGAGCATCCTATTGCTGACCCTAGTTCTGCTACTAACCTGAGACACCCCCTCATACGCTTTAGAGATGCCACGCCCGCAGTGAAACGTGTCACGTTTAGCGAAAGTGCCCTAAAAACCCTGCTAGATTCACAATGTCCAGAGGAGCCAATGCTTGGAGAGACTGATCAGAAAGGAATGAAGACTACTCAGTCAGTTTATGCTTAGGAAAACTTTCCTCGCCCCTTCTCCCCGACCGTCATTTTGACGGTCCTTGCCATTGCAACAGAAGTGCATCTCCTAGGAGGAAATACTACACTAGTGGTACGGGGAACGGTACTTTCGTTAGATATTTTTTGCGACCAGGGTTGCAACGGCGTAATTGTCTTGGAAATACAAATCCCAGATTGTAACTTGAAAGACAGAAAGTCCCAGTTTACGACTATCTGGGAAAGCGAAGTTACTTCTCCGTAACTAAGTGTTACTTGCGCTGAGGCAACTTCGATAGTTGGGCGAAGGCCATTGTTGCTCTAGTCCCTTTCTGTTCTGTGCTTCTGGGGATTATTAAGTGTGGAAGTGAATGGCACAATTCCTATAGCAGCAAACGTCCCAGCAATGAAGAAACCTCGTGCTGTACAGTCACCTGCTCTTCCGTCAAGATACGTTTAGCGTTGTATTTGTTGGTGGCCGCGTCCTTGATACCATTAGGCGTAAAGCCGGAGCAGTTCATCAAGTTGCAGCGTGAGTGCCACTACCTTAAACGATATTGGAAAAAGTAGATACCGGCAAATCGATTATAAGTAGAGATGGCTCTCGGTACGTTTATTTAACGGTTAAAAAATTAACTTATCTCAAGTGTATGGATTCTAATGAAAAATCTATCCTTGGGAAATTGTTCCTAATTTTCCTATCCAAGGGCCATCAATCAGGCTAAAATTAGCTCATGCCTTCTCTCTTGCTGGTCATTTTTCACATAGAAACACAGAGTGGCGTATCAGAGATTTATTCTTTTGGCCTAGAACCTCGACAGACATAAGGAATAATTGCCGAACTTGCAACACTTGTCAGAAATTCTGCACATAGGGTGTGTCAAACCTGTTCCTTTAGTCGAGATGAGTATGGTTACTGAACCCCTTAGAAGAGTTGGTGCGTGTATCGTTGGCCCTCTGAATCCCATTTCCTTTGAAGGCCATAAATACATTGACTCTGATGAATTTTTCGACAAGATTTCCACAGGCTGTTTCACTGAAGTCTATATATTCTATTCCTGTGTCGAAGGTCATCTTGAGCATATATCCCAAATTGGAATATCAAAGGAAATACTTTCTGTTCGAGGCGCTCAATTCACTTCCCAACTGATAATTGAGCTTCATAGATTGTTAGGAGTTAAGTCACTCTTTACCTTTCCTTCCCACTCTTAGTGTACTGGCCATATTGAACGTTGACACGCTACATTGAAGATCTCGTTGCGCAAACTATGTGTAGATATACCCAAAAAATGACATACCTGACGGCCGTAATGTTTGCTCTTCATGAGATGCCTTCTGACAGGTCAGAATTTTCTGCTTTCTAAATTCCATCACGGCCCGGTTAGGTGCCCTCTTTCAGTACAGAGATTAATGTGAAGATAATTCGCTGCACACAAAAAAAGCATTTTCTCTTTCAGTACGTGATAGACTTGCAATCGAAGTTGGAAGAGGTGGTTAAAATAGCCGCGGGGAATTCTCTGGTCACTTTATGTAAATACAGAGCATATTTGAATATAAAATCTAAAACGCGTATTTGTTGCCGGAGACAAAGTACTTACCCTGCTACCAGATAATAAGCTATAGTTATTAAAAAATACTATTTAGCATGGAACAAAGGGAACGCAGAATCTATGCATTAGGTTGGTTCCCACATAAGACTCTTTCTGATACATAAATTTGCTTAAGCAATATTACCGAAGAAATGTAACTAATTTGAATTCCGCTGAATCTCTAGAGTCCTCTTTCTGTGGTATTGTTCAACATGTGTCGTTGGCCAACTGCATGACCATGACTCTGACATCTCTACTTTTTTTGGGAGAAGAGGACGCGAGTGAAAATTTAGAGGTAAACGAAGCTCTTGATCCGCGACAGAACGGCATGATGCTCGTAACATATGTTAGCCATTTCTTAACTTTTCAGACTTTCCGGGATGCACAAATACCGTTTAAACATGACATAGACGTACTAGTGGGGAAACCTCTTGAACCCGCACCTGTTCACCTGCAACCGTACTTTGAAAGGGAAGTTGAAAATTTGCTACGTATAATTCAACCATCCATGCCTACTTTCTCTTCCCCAATTGTAATAGTGCGAAAGCCAAACTGTTTGTACCGCTTAACTCTAGATTATGGGTAATTAAATTCTTTCACGGTCTTCAGAGTCGAGTCCTCTGGTAACATGGAAGATTTCCATAGGTTTACGGATTCCAAATATTTCACTGAAATAGACATTCCTATGCGCTTTACCAAATTCCCCTTGATGAGCGGGAAAAAAAAGACAGCTTTCCAGATGCAGACTTGATGAAATTTACCCGCACGCCTTTTGGCACAGTGCGCGCGTGTGCAGCTTATGTTTCATTGATGAGAAGAGTATTAGACGTACTAAACGAAGTCTCTTTCTATTTCGATAACATATTCATCCATTCTGTATCTTGGGGAAAATCCCCGTTGGCCCTTCATTCTGTTCTAAAACGCCTGCAATACCATGGTCTTACTGTTCGCCCCGAGAATTGTAAATTCAGCTATTTTGAAACAAATTATTTGGGCGTAGACATCGGTAACAAGATGCAACCAAATAAAGTGAAGGTAATGGCGTTGATGGATGTAAAATCCCGACAACGAAGAGCCTGCGGTCCTTCCTTGGATTTGTACAATTTTATCGGAAATACAGTCCAATCATCACCACGTTGACTGCTTTACCGACGGAAATGCGGAAGAAAAAAATAAGGAGCCGCTTGTTTGAATCACCCTTATTAACTTTGAAGTTTTTAAGGAGAATCTTTCACGTGAACAAGTCCTGCTGATTGATTGATCCTAAATTAGTTTTAGCCTCCCTTCACCACAACGAAGTTGAAAGAGAGAAAGGATGAAGGCACTATTTAGAATGGAGTTGAGGGAACGTGGAATCTACGCACAAAGGATGTTCCCGCAAAGGACCCCGTGCGCATGGAAACAGTAAGATAAGAAGGAAGGTTATGAAACAATATAAAAGTTGAAGAAGTAAGTCAGAGGTGCTGAAAAACAGCACAGAAGCGAACCAAAAAAGATGGTTCTTAACATAACAAAAAACATTTTATTTCAACAAAAAGAAACCTAACTCTCAGCTCGGGCCCTCACACATTTTCCCCCTGGGAGCACTAATTCCCATAGAAACAATAGTGTTTCCCCTGAGGGGTCCTCGCAGTACTTAACCTAACCCATAGAAAATCTTCGAGCTACAAGCCCATGCATCGAACTTGGGACTGGGTGCAGTGCTGCTTCAGCACGAAAAACATCCTATACCTGCTGCGTACGCCAGTCGGGAACTGCTTTCGAGAGAGCAGCGCTACTCGACAATTGAACGCGAATGCTTCGCAATCGTGTTCAGAATTCATAAATTCAAGTTCTAACCTTCGGTAAAGAATTTGTGTTGGAGATCGATCACCGACCATTGGATTACCTAAATAAATTTCAAGGTAAAAATGAATGGCTGATGAGGTGGGCGCTGTGCTTGCAATCTTACCGCTTTCGTTCTGTACACATAACGGGTGCCCACAATGTCGGCACTGATTTCCTCAGCCGCGCGTAATGTCCTTAAGTTTCTCGAGAATAAGAGTTGGTGTAAACTTCGTTCAGTTTGTCACGCAAAAAAAGGTTTGACAGCGGGGCCGCATGTCGGTAGATGGATCCGAACATCTGTGGTTAGGTTTCTTTTTCTTTGCCTATCTCGTGTGCGAACTACTGCACTCCCGTAGTATTGCACTGCCCTTCTGCCTCGCGATTGGTAAGCTCCCATTCGATTTAGTTTGTTTACATCATTTTATGTGCGCCACCGACTTCAATTTCTGTTGTTTGATTGCAGGTCTCCCGAGCACCAAACCCCTTAGTCAGATAGCACAGCTCAGTGTGCTTGGACTGCTTGTTAATTTATCTCCGTAAGATAATTACCGATTCATAATTATTGAACTTGATTTTTCTTTCTTTTTTCAGTTAATGTCACTATTTTCCTTCAATATTTATCCTTCATTATTCATACTGTTATTTACAGTCAAAATATCCCTCAGAGAAACTGTTTTTCAAGTATCCTACGCCCAATTAGGCATAACTGACTAAGGGCTAGATTTAGCCCTGACGGACTCTACGATCATTGGAGATTTACTGAGGAAAAATTAGGATTTTAGTGAAACTAATGCAAGTTTAAACTTGTCAAAGCATAAAAATTCCTGTGTAAACCTGTGCTTTTGAACTACGCCAACGTGGGACAGTGAATCTTCTGAACTGTTGCTATGTGTCTTGTCGCACCATAAGTCCGGTCCGTTTTCATGTTGTAACAAGTTTGAACTTGTATTACAGAGGAAGGTTTAAAGTTGTAATCTATTCTGCGAGACAATCACTCTATTGCGGTCTTTCACTCACATTGCAGTGAAATTCATTTATTTCCCTATTTTTATCTTCAACCCTTCAATTAACATGGAGACGTCAGCAGAACACATGGGACACAAAATACTGTTTCAATTTCACAAAGGATGTAATGCGTCAACAGCTGCCAAAAATATTCAAGGAGTGTATGGTCCCGAAGCAGTTACTGAACGGACATGTGGAAGATGGTTCGAAAAGTTTCGAAATGGTGATTACAGCCTTGAAGATACCCCCCGAGAAGGTCGTCCTATTGAGTTTGATGCAGCTTTATTGGAGGCAACCCTTGAAGCTAATCCTGTTGTATCCATAGGGCAATTGAGCTCCAAACTTCAAATGAGTGCAATGACAATTCAACGTCACTGAAAGAAGCTGGGAAAAAAACTTGGCAAGTAGGTTCATTATGACCTCGCTGCTGTTAAACGTCAGCAGCGCGTGAACGTCTGTGCATCATTGCATTCCCGCCAACTGCAAAAACCTTTTCTGGATAAACTTGTTACCGGAGATGAAAAGTGGATTATGTACAACAATGTTAAACGTCAAATCAATGGCTAGATCGACATGCAAAACCGCAATCGAAAGCAAAACCAGAACTCCATCCGAAAAAAAAATTTTGTGTTTAGTGGAATATGAGAGGAATTATTTACCACGAGTTTCTTGAAACCAACCAAACAATCACTGCAGAACTGTACTGTCAGCAATTGCTAAGACTAAATACTACTTTAAAAAAATAAGTGCCCAGCTTTGGTCAATCGAGAAGGCGTCATCCTTCAACGCGACTATGCGCGTCCTCATCCAGTACGAATGACTTCGGACACAATTAAAACGGTCAAATGGGGAAACATTGATGCATCCGCCCTAACTCCAGAAATTGCTCCTTCAGATTTTTCTCTCTTTAGGAGTCTAGACAAAATTTTAAGGAGAAAACTTTGAAAGACAAAAAAATAGAAAATGAATTGCAGGTCTTTTTTGATTCAAAAACCACAGATTTCTACAAATGAGGCATTAAAAAATTTATTAGTAGGTGGTTGTTAGTTGTTGCTAACAATGGAGAATTTGTTGCTGAATAAAATGAATGTTACTTGATGCGTTTTTACCCTCCTTATCACACCAGTATAAGACGGACAGAACTTATGGTACGACCTGATGTTTTCATTATTGTTCCCACATATGATGCAGATAGCTATAGATCAAGATTATTGTCGCTATTCATTTTAATGATTCAGGGGGCGTTTTGGGGGAAGGATGAGGATATGGATATATATGAAGGAAAAAAATTTGGACAAAACGGAAAATCACTCTTTCATTTTTTCTTCAAATTCAAGAGTAGAAAAACCATGCAGAGCAGTGATACCGAGTGCTCCTGATATTACTGCTCTTGATACTGAGTGAGCCTAATAAGGGAATTACGTCCTAATTTTTTCATTTCATTTCAGACTTATCGAGCAACAGAGCTTCTCAACACCAAAGGCTAAGTCCTTGAATGAAGTAACGCCAGGCCCCTGCAAACAACTGGCCAGTTATTCAACCATAAACTCCCAAAAAACGCACAAATAATAAACAATACAAATGTACTCAATCCACAGCTTGAACATTTTCTTGAACATCTTGATATTTTTTAAAACATTTTTTACTGGATTTAACTCCTGGTAACAATTCAATATCTAAAAATGCTAGTTGTGATCATAAATTTAACTGAGCAGATCATGATTTAAATTGCCTGCAGGAGACAGGCAGCAACACAAGCCCGCTACAGTGCATCGATGCTATCAACACAGCATCAATACAACTCTACCCACACCACTGATTCACTCAGATGATGCATCAACAAAGAACTAGCACCAAGTCTTGTCCTACGAAATAATGCAATATGATATACTCCAAAGCAAACATGAGCATCAACCACATGCTCTCAACAGCCCACACAGCAGGCAGTCAGCACGCACCTGTTCACCAGGTCTATTTTGCGGGTGATCTCCTGCTTAAGTCGCCTCGTCTCGTCCAGAGGCAGCTGGTCCGACAAGATCTTCTTGCGCAGGAGGATCAAGTTTCCAACATTCCCATACACAGCTATATACTCCTGTTTAGAGTCCTGTGTGATGTGAACATAGTCATTAGTAGAGCTGCACCATTGCATAACTTGCATATATGCCCGCCAAGAGATATGTAGAACGTTTTTTGCAATGCAAAGAATTATCTTGTGCATATGCAAAATCACTGATGCAATTTTGCATCTGCGATAGAACAGATGTAATATGCAAAATGCATTTTGCATATGCACAATATCATTGCATATATGCTGTAATATGAATGGTATAATTTGATTTTTTTTAATGTAAAACTGAAAATTTGTTCCTTGATCCAGAAATTTTGAACATTGATGGGACCTCTCGCATACATACTATCAGTTGCTAAAGCAACATCACAACTTTTACCCGGTGCACTGTGTTCATTACCTGATGCCCAGGTTACCTTCTTTACCTGTTCTTCAGTTAAATTTGGTTCATAAATAAAATATCCTAGAGGAGTCCGAACTGAATTTAATGGAGTTTTAAGTTTTTAAGAATTGCATGTTGTAATAGGTTTTGTACACTTAGTGATAGTTTCCTTGTTTTGTTCTACACAGAGGCCTCCCTATCCGTACAAAGTGTTCAAGTGTGAAGTACAACTGTGAAGTTTGTATCAATTCCCGAAACATATGCGTTTAGGGAATTAATAATAAATACCGTTGTCGTGCTTTGCTTGTTCATAAAAAATGAGAAAGAACTCAATAATGTAATCTCTCCAATTCCGGACATCCCACAAATTCCCAAAATTTGTATCATTGTAGTGATTTAGCTTCCTGGACTTACATAAGGACAATCAAATCTGCTATTGACTTCAAGTGATCAGATGCTTATTTGAATATTCCTGCAACATTTGGTTATTCAAGACATAATGCAAATGTTTGGTATTCGTGGGATGTCCCGAATGAGGGGGATTACCTAGAGGAAGATTATGAAAACTTTTTTATAAAATCTTTTATTAATTTTGTATTGAAATTTACAGACGTATTGGATAATATGTTGATGAATGAAGAAATGAACAAATTTCCTTTAGTATTGTAATGATTACCATTATTTATTAGTTATGCCATCCCAAAGTACCCTTAGGTGTAAGGAATGCTACTTTAAAGAATGAATTCCCAGAATTCAATTTTCTGGACGGAAATCTGTATTGTACTTATTACCGGAAAACTGTAAGTTTGTCATGCAATATATTATGAGAGTATACACTGTTATTGTCAAAATATCTGCTACAACTTCATAGATTTGAATAACAAAGATTCCTTTTGGTTCAGCATAAAGTTAACCGATATTGACCCATTTTCATCTACGGTAAAATCACCGAAAGCTGGTAGTTTAAGCTCCATGCCTCATTTAACGTACGAAACCAACTTTTTGTGCACGCCGTGGCCGAGTGGTTGAGAATGCACCCTTCCGTGAAGGTGTCAAGGGTTCGAATCCCAGCGCTGCGTTGCGATTTTCCCCATTGGGTAAAAGGAAAACTCAAACAGAATTCCCCACTCTACCCATATATCTTATATGGATACCGGCTCGGCCGGGGAGTAACCGCACCGGTGTTAGTTGTACAGCATTTAAAAAACCGATGTACAAAATGATATTTATCATGCTTTATTGATTGGGATAAAGCATCCTTTTTTCTAGATAGCTAGCATGAGAAAATCTTCCCATGATTGAGGATGTCAACTATTTTGTATGGCAATCCTGTAGAGAAAGTCAATGAAGTAGCTGGTCAACTCTCTCCATCTGACATGGAGAATCTTAAATTGGCTCCCCTGGTGTCGTACGATGTAGAAAGAGTGTTTTCACAATACAAAAGTATTCTTGCCGATAAGGAAAAAAGTGTCCAGTTTGAAAACATTAAAAAGTACATTATTATTAAATGTAACCACAAACGTTAAACTTTGTTTTACTTTGAAATCCAGTGGAATCATATTTTCATGTTTTCTTCATTAGTAACAAATGCTTGATATTGTAAATATTGAACACTATCGTCATGAATCATTACCTTAGGGTTCAATATTTACAATATCGAACAAGTTCCAACTAACTGAAGTCGGTCATTCAGCAGTGCATCTGCAAGACTTGATCGCATATGATTTGCATATAAATGCGAGTATTGCGCATACGACACTCCGCAGCCGCATATATCAAACCTGAAGTCGCAAATTTTAAGCGCTCATGATTTCATATGCGCGTGCATTTGAGCATGTGCATATTGGCACAGCTCTAGTCATTAGTGTAGACGTCGTCACACGTGGCATACATTAACAGCAGTATATTCTTGTTAAGTTCTGGGTGATATGGAACTACTAACACACATGTACAATGTAAATGTTCTGCCCAAAATATGGAAAGATTTTTACTCTTATTTTAACTTACACATTCCTTGACATTGTGAGTGGCAATTTCTAATTAATGATTAAGCATGAATTCAATTAAAAAGAAATTAATAACATTAACACACACTGAACACTAACTATACTAATGAGTAGAACCTTTTATTTTCAAACATCTTTAGTGATTGGCAACAAATAATACAGTAAAATTTCACATGAGTCAAAAACATTCTCTTGTCAGAAGTTAACAGAAAATCAATTCAACAAATTACACATTTGTGAATCATCTTCTGACAATGCAAGCAAACAAAATTCAATACAAATATTCCATGCCTTTGCTATTAGAAAAGTATTTTCTTATAACTCACTATCTCTCAAAAAACTACAAATGTACACAAAATTTCAAAAAGTGATAAATTTCCAAATATTTAGTACACAATATTTAATTTAAACCATTAAATTTTCACGGGTTCTATTGAATTATTCCTCTAATTGCCAATTAAACCATGTCAACCAATAATTACATGAATAATATAGAATACTCTCATAAGCTCAGTAACATAAAAATCACTGCACACATTCACACAAAGAGCATTACCATATAAGATAAGTTTTTTTTCACCATGGATTCTTCACTATTTCTATGTTCTGGATGCTACACCAAATTTACAAGATGACAAAAACATGGCCTCTTTTCCTGAAATATTTGCACGAACAAATTTGCATCCAAGTCACACAATGAACCTTGGGTTGAAACTGTGTAAACTGTCAAAGTGTGGTAAAGTAAAATTATTCCATGCTAATAATGGCAGATGAATATTAATATTTAGGAGAGCTTCAATACACAAAGTGCAACATAGTCAAGGTTTAATTATCTTTAAGCTAAAGATAACTGTAAGAAAAAACCTTGTATCTCATCATGAAAGCCTCATAACATGAGTGATGCAAAGAACAACCCATTGTGAACAGCTACAAAAGAACATCACTCAATACAATGCTATGGCACTTGATTCTACTCTTTTATCAACACCCACGTAGAGCTATGAAAATCTCACAAAGGCCTTTCAAGCACAACTAATCACAAATGGAAATACTTCAAAATACTATAAAAGCCTGTCCTATCATGGTCAGACAATAAAAACACACTTTCTCTCACCATAAATGCTTGCTTTAACAACAAGCGCCATTGTCGCAGTGCATTTGTCAGCTCTTGGATGACAGGGGGCAGTTTAGGGTACACTCGCTCTACAGGCCCTGATTTGTCGATGATGCACTCTCGTGCCTAAGAAACAAAAAATGTAATACACAGAATGATTCCTATTTTGGTATATAAGATAAATATCTACATAAGTATTTACAAGGATGTTTCACACCATAGGAATTCAATAGTAGTAGCTAGCATTTTTGAACATATGCATATGGTGCCAAAGTAAGCATAATAGGGATTAACTACACCTTACATCAGTCCATGATATCACACAGAAGGGAAAATCTGAAATCTAAGCCTTACTACACAGTACGACCAATAGATTCAAGCAGCTTGAAATGTTCAACATTCATATGAAGATATAACTAAATCTGAACTCAACAATTAATTCTGTATCTGAAGACAAACCCAAATTAAGCACTAAAAAATCAGCAATGTCTATCAATGTTTCAGTTTAATAGGCATAACTTGCTGCCTATTAAATTCAAATGATAGAAAAAAATTTGCTGAGTCTTTGATGCTATATTGCAGCTAGGTATGGTACTAACAAATTTCACAACAATGCAGCTTTACATCAAAATAGGTTAAGAATACTTTTTATTTTCACAGGAAACTCACAACCTTTCCTCTCACTAAGAATAAACACTTCCAAAGTAAAAATGGATTAAAACAGTCAAGTTGATAGCATGTGAGATAATCAATTCTTTGATTATTTAATCTTTTTTCTGACTAAGAAAGACCACTTCCATACTAAAAATGGTTTAGAATACCAAATTTGATGTATTTGAGATTAGCAACAATTCTTCAATTATTCTTAAACAAAACTTCCTCAAATGATTCACCATATACGTAGTAATTTCCAGAGGATGGCATCCATTTTCCAGAACATAAAAGGCTTGTTATCATTCGTATTAGAAAATAAAAGAGTCAAACAAAATATTTTACAAGTTCTCTTGAACTAATGGTAGTATTTCTCATGGCTAGCTTTTAGCTCAAAGGTTATAATTTGTTAGATTGTAAGCTAGTTTAAACCTCAAAAACCATCAACATATGCATTTTTCTAATATGACAAACAGGGAAAATAATGTAATACACATGTCTCAGAACAATCAAAAATGTGTTATATATATTATTTGAAAATGAAATACAACTACCAATAAAACTAATTTAAAAATGAAATCACAACTACACTTTGAGAAATGCAACATAAACCACATTAAAATAATCATTTATTCAATTCAATTTCATTTATACTCAAGAAAAGAAATTGTATGTACTCAAACATAATTATTAGAACACTAGAATATTAAATGTTTGGTTGTTTGCATAATTAGCTATTGAGTGATTAAATAATGAGCTTAAACACAACATTTTTACCAACACTTTGAACACCAGTTGAGCATTTTTAATTCAGAGCTTAAAATGTGAATAAATGCAGTGAAATAACTTACAGCACAGCTCCACCGGCAAATCCTGATCAAGCAACTTACAGATTAAAATGTAGAGGTAAAAACTTGCAATGTATGGTAAATAACTCAACAAAATTCATAATAGCACAAACAAGAAGTTACCTGAATGAAAGATCGTGGAAATGTTCCCTGGATGTCCACATTAGAGGTAACGTATCCAAACGCCCAGTCCTTGCCGCACACCTCCAGCACATGTACAGTGTCGCCCACACGCAACTTGAGGCACATCTCATTTGCCGCTTCAAAATTTTCAATTGCTGTAAAAGAAATATAGCCCATTAAAATGATATTAAAGTCAGTGTCATTTGTAAAGTTTTATTTCAATCTAAAATCAATGGGGTCTTCTCAAAATCAGTACATCTACCAACAGCAATTAATTTTGCAGAGTGTATATCATACATGTTACATTTATAACAAATCTAGCATAATCTTGTAAAATTGCACTATCTACGATAATAGAATGAGTTGAGATACAAATGTTGAAATTATTCATCACAGGATTCATTTTTTTATTTTATCTTTTTCTACAATAAAAAATGAACATCCTCTAATTAACTCATTTGCCGCTCAAATATGTAGGTCCATATTGAATTTAAGCCTTTCACTGAAATTAAAAATTTATTTTCAAGGAATCACTGAAGTAGTAGTAGTAAAACCTGGTTTCTAGCGCTTCAGTGGCAAAGACTATAACGCGCCAAAGATTTCAATGTTCAAAGTGTCCAATCAAGTGGATGATTTCCAGAGAGTTCACGTCCAAGAGACAAAAACTTTAAACGGACAATGAGTCAGGAAAGCCAATATTGAACAAGTTCAGCTCAAAGAGCCACGGATTCATAAAGGCTGTGCAATATTGTCAAGCAACCTATATTTTGTCTATAAGATGAGCATCAGAAAGAGAAGCAATTAATGAGTCAAAATTGAAAGTGCCATGGGAAGGGTCTCCCAGCATACCCTCTAAAAAGGCATCATGGTTATCTCTAGGCAACGCAGGGTGATATTGCAAGCAAAGGTTGGCAAGGCTCGGGCATTCCGCTAGCAGGTGGCGCACCAAAGCGGCACCAAGCAGTCGCCGCAGAGGGGCTGAGGATTCCGTTCAATGAGGTATTTATGTGTCACGCTAGTGTGCATAATTCTCAGGTGACACAGCAAGACTTCGATTCGTCGGTTACGGTGGCTCAAGAAAGGCCTGGCTTGAACGGTATGCTTGTATTTTTGCAACTTGTTCTCATCAATGTCGTCCCACTGCTGCTGCCAAACGTCATTAATCACTGCTTCGATTAGAGGATAGAAATCTCGGCATGGGACTGCAGTATTTTGGGAAGGCGTGGCAGAGCCCGCTGCTTGACGCGCGGCTTCATCCCTTCTGTCATTGCCGCGCACATCAACATGCCCAGGCACCCAGCACAGACATACGCGCTTCCAAGTGTGGGAGAGTCGCCCGAGGCTGCAGGCAATTTCAGCAACAATCGAATGCTTTGAGCTATAATTTCTGATGGCTAGAAGGGTTGTCTTAGAGTCTGATATTATTACATATGGTCCCTGGATCTGACACTCCTCTACGATCCGCAAGGTGGCAAGAATAACAAGGAGTTCCACAGAGTAAATTGAGGTTTTGGGAAGTAACCTATGCATCTCCGTTTGCTCCTCAGTGACCGCGGCACACCCAACGGCACCGTCGATCTTTGAGCCGTCCGTATATATCTTGACAGCATCATGATGATTTTGTAGTAGGTGATCAGTAAATAGTTGCCGCAGTTGCACACTTGTAAATCACTGAAGGAACACATTTAAAAACGTTTCACACACAAGACATTCTGCTCGCTGATGCATTATTTTTGAGTTATTCAACTTTGAAGTTATACAAACATCGTATATAAAAGTGAAGAAACGGACACGTAAATATGCTGTAATACGGTATTAATGTAACGATGGGTGAGGTTGGGGTAGGTTATGGTAGATTAGTTGAATAAACTAACCTAAAATAACATTTATCAATCTAAAATAGCTTACTGTAACTTACCCAAACCGAGGCTGCAATTTTTGGGCCAAAAAGTGGGCGTGTCCCGCCAGAAAAGTGGGCGTCACCCAAAAATGCAGCGACCAAGCAACCGACCATTTAATGTTATTCCTATCTGAACATAATTGTTATTTCTCAAAAATAATGCATCAGCAAGCAGAATATCATTCATGTAAAACGTCTTTAAATGTGTTCCTCTAGTGATTCTTTGAAACGGAATTTTTAATTTCCGTGAAAGGCTTAAATTCAATATTGACCAATATGTATAATTAATCTAATACACTTTTTCAAGTAATTGGTGGTTTTAAAAAGCATAGGCCCTAATTCCCAAACACTTTTTTTCATATATTTTTCAGACATCATTAATTGTTATCTTATAAGAATATTGCAGAAACAGAGTTGAGATATACGACATATTTGGCAGGTTCAAGGAATGAGCTGCTTTTGTTTGCCAAGAAAGAAAGAAAAAGTTACATAGTGATACAGTAGGCAAAAAATCAGTCACTCATTTAAAGTTCATAATGGCTTATTTCACTCCATACATAAATAAATATTTAAATATAATAATCAGTCGGACAGGATATCTTGTTTTTATTGTAGAACTGCACCTCTAAAATGACACTTGAAAATTACTCACCGACTCCATATTTATCCTTTTCTCTAGCTACTACCCAGCCCATGGTGACTCAAAGATAAAATAATATCGTTAAAATCATGAGAAACCATAAGCAAGTAATTCCTTACTAAATATTAGCTTAATGCACATTTAAAGACAACAGCAACTGACGAAATACCCTACGAGGAGACGCTATCAAATTTCAACACGTCCGAGAGATAAGAGAATGTAAACAAGATAACTGAAAGATTGAAAAGCCAACAACAATTTTATTGTCATCTGTTTTATTGTCGAAAGCGATCAAATATTATACAATTATTATTAAAAAATTCCATTTTAATTATTCAATAATGTTATGCCTATCCTCAACTTTTGGTTTGCAATTAGTTTTTTTGTCAGATTTACACAAACGGTTATCAACAAACTGCAGTCGAACCGTGGCGTAATGTCAAGTAATCCAAATATTAATTAAACATGCACATCAGCATTCTATATGAGATAAGTCCATGCTGAAATTTTTACCGTAATAAAGTAAAACCAAATTTTTCATTTGAATCATTTTCATTTAAATTATTTTTTAACAACACTAGCCAAAATGTAAACAGCGCAAACTTCAAATCTTTTAATCACAATAAAAATCATACGGGAGTCGTAACAACCGTAATTAAAATAAAAGAGCAAGATAAGCTACTTTAATCACCCGGCGCGCCATATTTCGGTCCCAGGCCACCATCAGTAGTAAAAATTCTGAAATGGAACAAAAAAATTAATTGTTTTAGAATGACAAATTCAAAAACAAATTGTAATATTATATAAATTGCGATTATCTATTTACTATAGCTAAAAAAATGAACCATGAGTATTGTTTGAAAATGGCTTAAGTTTAAAAATGTACAAGGGCTCTACTCAGTTTAAAAATATGGTTTTACTTAGACAAAAAATTGATTGATGGAAACTAGGTTATTGTCCTTTTCAGAATGTTCTGGAACGACGGAAAATGTAGGGTTTCACAGAATTGAACCCGTTCTTTAGCTTCTACCAGTCTGTACAACACGCACAACCAAACATGTAAACGAGAGTAGATTGTATTCCGTCAGGAACCTTATCTCTTGTCGAAAATCCAGCCATTGCTCGTTGCTGAAGTCCTAGGCAAGAGAGCCAACACCTTGCTCAATAAAGGACAAGG
>JACJUY010001659.1:121921-135181 GCA_014220935.1 Platorchestia sp. MABIK | reverse complement strand
AGGGGGGGGGGGTAAGGGAGGGGCACATCTGAGCGATCACTCAGGCCTACTGGCGTAAACAGTGACCCCTATGGTTTTTTTACCTCTGCTGTTTTTAATTGAAAATGGTCGCAGAGAAAGAGATTCGGGTTCCTCTTAATTCGTTTTATAACAGACCATAATATGACTTGAGTTTTTTGAACAGACCTTAGCTGCTCGTACCGAAGACGCTGAGCGAGTGTGTGATTTATGTTTTATTACCCAAGTCATAAATGTTGTGGTCTTGAGTTGTGGCGCGTATTCATAAATGTATACCTAGAATTGTCTTTCCCGTGTCCATTAGAAACAACCTAATTATCCAGCGTCTGTCTTGCAGCAGAATGAAATACATTTCATTCACAACCCCTTAAGCTTGCTTCTTAAGCGTTCAGGGAAGGAATTAAGATTTATTAACCTGCACACCCACTACTGTACATTGACAGTCTGTTAAAGAGGGGGCATCTTTATTCAATAGAAAGTACGTTTTATCAATTTTCACAGAGTGGTTCTATAAATTAAATAACTGGCCCTTAACGAGACGTTGCTATACAGAATTAAAAAATTACCCTATGTTAAAGTATATCACCTCATTAACTTGAATTCATCTCAGTGCAATTTTATAGCGACACTCGCATCTTCGCAGTTCACGTTGCTTCGGTTGTGGTCGATGTTGCCTATAAACCTTTCTATGAACTAAACTTCGAAAGGGTAAAAGGTGTACAAGACTCAAGTATCTCATCCTGCGTACTATACATACCTCATATATTTTTAATGTTGACTAACGAGGACATACTTATAGTTCACAGCCATACATAGTAGCTACCGGTATCCCTATGACTGTTCTTTATAGATAGATTTTATAGAAAGTCTGTCTTGAGACACCTGTAGAAGTTGATGAATCTTCACTTCACCCCTTCTCTTTTGACTGATGAGTCATTACATTAAAAAATTTAATTTGAAATCTACCTACGATACAGAGCAACACCAATCATGAGCTCCTATGGTCATAATTTACTACTCATCTATACCTGTTTACATAATGCGTAATGTTTTTCTTTCTTCTGGGTTGCATGTGGTAGAGAATCAGAGATATCGCCAAGAAATATTTCTTTCGCGTTTTAGGAGCTTATCTTTTTTGTTCATGCCATGTATTCTTATATTTATTTATACAAGATGTTTGGAAACTGATAGAACGGACTTTAAAAGTTGATGTAAAAATCCATATGAACGATTAAAAAGGGAAAGTAAGAATTCAAATGTTCGTCTTTTTGAGATGTCGAACAGTGAAGGTTGCGGGTCTCCAAGGAAATTTCTTACTCCTCTCATTATGCTAGGTCCGCAAATCATAGGATCATTTGTTTATTTTAATGGTCTGGGGTCGTCTGGGGCCCGTGAAGGGCGTAATTTATGAAATTCTGAAGGAGTCAAAAATGATTCTCGTTGGAAGATTCCCTGTTGGAATCATTTTGAGTGTTCATTGCAATGAATATACACAGCGATCAGGAATCGCTTCTGGGTAGGCACCAGACTTGAATAATAATTGACGCAGCGAGGGCATATTTTGAACTTTTATTTCATTTCATTTCCGTAGAAAAGTTCTCATTTTTAAATAATGTCTGTCATCATACGGCTCTCGGGACCACCCCAATATAGTTAGATAATCTCTACTCAGCTTTGAGGTTCGATATCTCAATTGTACATGCTTGAATACTTATTAATCAATGAAAAGACGTTCTCTTGTGTTTTTCCATTAGTTCTCAAACAATCTGTATGTGTTGGGCAGAACCAATGAGATAAATACTCTTGTTAGTTCAATATTAATTGAACTGTAATTCATGGCATCAGCTGTAATAGTATTTTTCAGTTCAATTACGTATCATCAATTACAACTGCTCATTCATTTGATAATCGGAAGCGAAAATATCAGAGGATACTTGGAGAGTTAGTTTGCAGTTGTCGTGAAGCGCTCGAATCAAACGACTCTGTGTTCTCGTACGTCTAAGTGTCTGGATACTAAGAACGATTATTCCAGTTATAGATCACGAGAGATTTTTTGCGCTGAGTGTAAACACTAAAATTTTTAAAGTAGTGAGGAAATTTTGTTCGGTAATTTTCCGTAACCCAAGTTTTTAAACTCGAATATAAGTACTTCATAATTTTAAGTGAGTGCACTGACAGCGAGTGAAACTGATTATGGACATTTTACATGTAATATAATACTAAAAGGTACAAGGCCTCTTCTTAAAAAATTGACACGCAAGGATTCACACTTGTAGGATGCTTAGTTTTTTATAACTTTCAATTGGTTTCGGTTAGGCTACAGCGGTCTTTGCCTATGTCGTTGTTCAAAATTAAATATTTGCTTGAGTTTTTTCGTAGTTGATTGAGAGTTATAGTATAAAATTATTTCAACGGTGTATAATTGAAAAAATACGATGAAAGCTAAATTTTGGATAACCAACCACACCGTAGAAAGACTGTAAAATAAGCTTGCTGTGTACGACTAAATTGATACAATCACGTCCAGGGAGCTTGATTACAACCGAGGGCGACTAGCTCCATGTTCATTTGGTGCGGCTAGTATCGCAACAGAGATTATAAAAAATTACCACCTTCAGGAATTATGAAGCACCCTCAGGAATCCCATGATAAGGTTCTTAGAGATTTAGAGCTTGGAAGAGATAGCAACAGCTCAATACAGACAAAAAAATTCCACCTTTCTCCACTGATGCCTAGCATTAGAATATTTTAAAAAATCAGCTGGACTGCGACATTTTTTTGTCCCTCGTGTGACGTGGGGAAATACAATCCCCCTGTGGCCGCTCCTTCATTGATCTGAGTTCGTCAGTCACTGCGATCAATCAGTCACAACTCAATTCTTCAACTGCAGGATCTGCTCTCTCATTAGTATTGCTCAGTAAAGACTAATGCTTGATTGCCTCAAAGTATATTTTCATCCGGAGGCACTGGATTTATTAGTCTTCATTTTGAAAAAGAGTTCGAAATGCTACAACATGAAAACCTCTGACGTTCATTCATGCTCGTTTTTATCAGTATTACTTATAGGAGATTGTCGTTCTTCCTGCTACACAAACAAAATCAAGGTACACTAAATTGGGAGAGATTCGCCTTTGANCTTAGTTTTAGATCGTATTGTAATTAAATTTCAAATTTAAAACATGTTGTTTAATGAATGTTTAACAAACAGCATCTTTCAGTAATCAAGCTTCAATGCAAAGATTGGTGCATTTCGTTTCTAATTTGTTTTTAGCGAGGTCGAAATAGTTTAGAAAATTTAACTTTGAGTTGGTCTTAAATGAGGTTTTATAATGCGTGAAATATTGCTGGCTCTCTAAGCCATCACTTTTGCTCGACACTCAAAACTACTGGTAGAATGTGTCGCACAGAAAAATGTGTGTTCTACCAACACCGGTCGAAGTAACGACGGTCGTGAACAAGATTGCAATAAATCCATTCAAGTCATTACTTTTTTCATTTACTTGATCTATTAAATGGCTTGCAAAGATGGTGGTATCAGAGCCATAAAGAGCTGAATTTACCGTGTTTTCTTTGATGTCAAACTGTTCATTGTCACCTCAGTATTCTTTCATTCAAAGCATCAAGATTAGACTCGAGGTCAAAAAAATTTGAAGCTCCAGTATCCAGATAACGAAATTTGTTTTGACTCGTGAATCTGATGAGAAAATATCACCCGCTTGATTCTTTTTTAACTGCTATTCATTTCAATGGCGTATAAATCTTATGGAAACGAGTTTCACGCGCAGATCGCTTCTGAAAAGTTTCCTTTGTCTAAAACTAGCAGCGCCTTC
Organism: Platorchestia sp. MABIK; assembly: GCA_014220935.1. Taxonomy (NCBI): domain Eukaryota; kingdom Metazoa; phylum Arthropoda; class Malacostraca; order Amphipoda; family Talitridae; genus Platorchestia; species Platorchestia sp. MABIK. The sequence goes on along the minus strand of JACJUY010001659.1, from coordinate 131,333 downwards.
TCGCTCCCAAATAAATCAACGCGACAGCGAGCACGAACGCGTATGACACAATCATTTGAACACAGTAATTGTGAAAAAGTAAAAAATAATTTCCGCATGGAATGATGGAGGTCAAGTTAAATGTGCGTTGATTTTTCGTTTAGTGGTTCAGTTGCACCTCATGCAAGATTAACTCAGATAGGCTGTATTCATCTCACAGCTGAGCTTTGAAATCGCTTAGAGAGTAGCAGAAATGAGTTAACGAAGATCAATGACTGCTAAAATACCAAGTTCTAAGTCTCGTGAGATAGCTAAAAAGAGCACGAATAATTTTTATAAAATGAAATGAGTCAGCATGACACAGGTATGCGACAAACATATCACAATTTGATTTACCAACGTAAAAGAGGATCCTCAAGTCCATTGCTGGACAATGCTCAACACGTTAAGCGCATCGGGTTAAACTGAAGTTTAATAATCAACTCAAATTAGAGTTGATTTTAAAGTTCAATTTTGAAAATAACGAACATTAAATAGATCACGCCTTCATTTAGTTTTCAGTAAGCATTTATCGAAATTGAGTTAGTGACTGCTGGTTGTCAGTAGCATTATGAAAATCCCCTCAGTGACCAACGGTGGGTCACGCAGCACTTAAAGAGTTAAGTAGACTGCTAAATATGATATTACATAATTATTCCCTTTCTTCAATGTTGACTGTTGTGCTGCTCTTCGTAAATTTAATAGAAACTAGAGTAGATTGAAGTAGAACATATAAAAATATCATGGATGAATTATTCAAGAATAAATGATAATATTTCAAAGGGAATAGGCCCTCAAAAAATTCCCAAGTAGATCCAAGGTCTGAATTGAGCTTTGGGGCTCCGACGTAAACGCAACCTTGATCTTCTTCGGGGGAGTTTTTAGTCGCATTTCAGAGCGGGCAAGTGGAGGGATCGTGTGCATGTGAAGACTCATTTGCATTGACTCCACGGGTTGTCATGAGGGAAATGACGCACTAAACTATATTCACGCAAATTTAAATTTGTTTGCAGTTTGAACCATGAGGTCAAAGTTAGCCCTTAAGGTTCAACGCAACGCTTCATTTACGTTTCGTCGTTGCTAACTAAATAAGCATCAAAAATTTTTTCAAGCATGCTGAGTATATGATAAATCTTGAAAATAAATGATGCAAGTTAAGATGTTCAACATTTATTGTTTGTGTCGAACCGAACATTCGAATTCGTTAATGAGATTCAATGATTTCATACCTAAATTATGTTTCATAAGATGTAATGAAAATCAAATATGCACATTGTGACTGAATTGTCTACTAACCTTATAGATGTTTGGATGTTATGCTTTAGGTTGCAACTTATAAGTCAATGATACATTTTGAGCACCTTGAGCACCTTAAACACCTTGGTAGGATAGAATTCATAGTGAATTAGTGTATTTTACGAGTTTTTATGGAACGTAAAGTGTCTTAATTTTTGGGAAATACTAAGATGACGTTACAGAGAGAAACAATAGTCACTTAGTTTGAAAGAGTTTCAGCGAGAAGTAGTTGAGCTTATGTTAACTTGAGCCTGAGATGTAAGGAAACATCACGGGTTAAAAGCATGAAATTCTAAGTTACGACGGCTAAGTCTTCTGTATAGCCGCGCATTTGTAATTCAAGATTAATGCCGACTTAGGTGTCGGAAGATATGACTAGTGAGCGTTGCATTCATGCAGATATTATTATACATATGCGTTGGTTCATTTCTATTTCTAACCATAAAACAAAACGGAACAATGAGTTCAATGAGAAGTTGTTGGCAGTGTTGCTACCCTCACTCGACGACCTTCAGGCGTGCCTTCAGCATCCAGAGATGAGTTGAACCTTTCAAAGAGGTTGCAGCCATTGAGTTCAAAGCAGTTTCTGTGTCTTTCAATTTGTCTTCTAAAAATTTGAAAATACAGCTCACGAAATTTAAAAAACTTCATTTGTCCCTCAAATTCGTTTTCTAAAAAAAAAGTTTGGTATTCTTTCAGCTTGAATTGCAATTTTATGTTTGTAACATGATACTTGTGTTCGAATGAAAACGACCTGACTGAATATTTTGTTTCCTCATCAGTAAAGCAATTAAATTATAATGCTTATATTTACTCTCAGTCAAATGTATTATCATTGATTATATAAAATTTTGTAGCTTTTGCCTAGTTACTTTCTCCCATGTTGGATGTTGTTGCAGAAGATTCGAGTCATGCGAAAAACTATTGGAAAACTTTCCTGAAAATATTTATTTTAAGACCAACTAAGTGTGCACAGGAGGCATGTGGTTCTCGCGAAAAACTACAGTCGTTTATCCATTTTAAATTAAAATGCTACTTTTATATCAACAACAAAGCTCGTCATGGGCGAGACTAAGGTGCGCAATTCAGTTTTTTGTACGTGTTGTTGCAAATAATCAGTGTAAGCCGTGGCTATATTTTAACGTTTCAATAGAATCATTAGGACACGTTTAACACTTAGTTCAGGGTGCCCCTAAAAATGAACTCACTCTTCGACTGCCCAGTAATCACGTATTTTGTTTTGATGTAGGTGTTTATTGACATATATGTAAGTCTAAAAATTTAAATCAATGAAAATAATAAATAAGTGTCATACAAGAAAACATAGTTGCCCCTGAAACAAAAACAAAACATGAATGAGTTATCGTCACTCAAATGATTGGTACATTTTTTAGCCACAGCATCTATAAATTTTGAAGTAATTCTCATTTAAAATATTTTGAACCTGCATGGTGTAATCCAAAGAAATTCTTGGATTATTTTTAATGAAGAAACCTTCACAGGTTGTGTTAAATAGTCCTTATATAACTTATAGAACCTGTTAACTCTTTAACTTTCAGAAATTCATTTGATTGAGACACAAGATTTCCTTTATGAATGGAATTTTTAAAAGTCCAATAAACTAGTTAAGCTTAGCTTTGAAACGTATGAATTGAGTTTCCTATGACTGTTTAGTACGATCTACTTTTGTACGTTTAGTGCATCAGGGGTTAATGCGACAGCTTCAAATTCAAAGATCAAAAATATGACAACGAATAGGATATAATTTGCAGAGCAGTAATCCAGAATGAAGGAACTTAATACTTCTTTGTTACCTGTTAACACTTTAAAATAATTCAATTTACTATGTTTTTTTCGTGTAGTTCATTGTTTAATTAAAATGTAAGCTAACCATTTATCTAACCGAACCAAACCTAATCTAATGTAACCTAAGAAGCATCTACGACCAAAATATCAAAGAACTCTGACAGATAACAAATAAGCACCAGGTATATTTTAAACGCTGCGGTAATTCTGAATCATATTAATAGCCTTTCTATAGTTATGTGATTTCAGCAGTCACTGGGAACTTTGAGATTTGCTCTAAAATTAAGAGAACAAAATTCATAGTCTCCTCTTTCAATTTTACGTTGATATTGACTTGATCTGAATTAGTTCAGGACGTATTTACTATAGGCATTGGATATTCGTGAACATCAGTATAACAGGAAATGACACCAATTATTACTGCCAATGGTCACAGGTTTCTTCTACTTTAAAATTAAAAAATTGAATACGTTGAATTCAAAGTAAATGAATTTACGTTTATTTAATGAACAAAACATGAGTAAAATCTCTTGTCCCATTTATGGGTTTAATGAGTGATCTGGCATTCATTTCGGCATAAACTGTGGGTTGAAACTGTCAGGACTGTGACACTTCGCGGAGTAAGGTATTGTTCAAGTCATGAGGATAAAGCACAATGTAATACACAATTTGGATTTAATTAATATTACAGCAATAATTAAGTTTATCTCCAATTGTGAAAAAATCGGATGAGGTCAAAAGAGCGCCGATCTCACGCCTAAAAGACTTTTCATGCTTTTGCGCTAGCTTACATCTTTAGATATCATAGAAGAAATACAAAAGTTGCGTTCGTGAAGGAAAGAAAGCGAAAGTATTGAAAACACGAGACCTCGCCTTCAATACGGGAACTGACGACTTTGGACTGGAAGGCTCCCAGCCACACCGGATGTTGGAGGCTCGGCTGAAGGCCGTCAAGCAAGCCTCTCATGGCTATCATCGACTTGACTGTTGCGTCTTGTAAATGCTTGCTGCATTCAATACTAAAACTGTATGAACAATTTATTTCTTATCCATTTTTCCATCGGTAGGGCATACGAATACAGCTCAAGATTGGATTAAATTGTAGAAATAATCATCCACGTAACGATTATATCATGAATCGTTGGAACAGTCGTTGAAGGATACCGAGTGGAAGTTAGCGGGTTATAGCCATTGTTTTTATGAAGATTAAACACTACAAAACTCGTCATGGTTTGATAAGTTAGTTTGTAGCCGACTTTTGATACTTGAGGTCATTGAATTTTAATTCATTCTGATATGTTGACGGTGATTCAATTTTTGAGTGAATACTCGAATAAATACTGGGTATCAATCGATGGCTAAGATACAAAGACACGCTTTTGATTGATTCCAGAGCATGAGTGTACAATCATGAATGTAGTGGGATCCACAGGAGCGAAATGTATCACAGCGTTGCGATAAAATTCCTACATGCTGAATCAAAAATGTCCCACCAGCATAGGCTCACAAGCTTCCGGAGCCATTCATGAATAACTTAGAACGCCCTTGGACAGGATAACTGATGTGCAGATTTTTGGATATCATTTTGTCAACGGGATTCTGTTTGTTTTGATTTATTATATTGGTTTAGATGTAAACATATACTAGCACATCTTCGATATAGCAGAAAAATCGTTCCGGATCCATTATGAATTGATTCAGTTCCACTACAAGTAATACGACATTTCAATCCACAATGACCTACTCAGCTGATATTTTGTATAGGCTCGTAAAAGAACGCGTGAGTAGTTCAATGAAATGAAATGGTAAATAAAAGAAAAGAATAAAAGACGAAGATACTTGTGCATTGTGCAGGACGTCGGTCGTACAATGCGCTTGCTTCCCTCGAAGGAAAGACAATGAAGCAAAGAACGTAGGATAAAACCTACCTACCTTAAAATAAATCTAAACCTGCAAAAGACTTGCTGAAAATATGATTGATTTTGTGGTGGATTGCTTAGGCAGCCAACGAGGAGCGCTACTTCCCGAAGGTACACTGATGAGGATAGGTACTATCACCATACTCAAGAGTAGCTCGAGTATCATACATGTCCTCAAGGAGCGCCAAACCCCTAAGATGCGCTTAAGAAAAATCCTCTTCAGCGTATCACTCCTCTGGGATCCCAATGAGATAAGGCAGTTTTTTACCTGTTCTTTCCACAACTCTTTCTCACATGGAGCCATAAAGTGGAAATGAAGTGACAGAAGAAACGAGAGGTTTTTCTCGTAATCGACGCAGGCCTCGCTGTTCTATATATATGATTTTCTGTGGGTAGTGTACAGAATGTTCGCATCGGAGAGCAGAAAATTGTAAGCTAAAATTGGCCTATGAAACATTTCTTTAAATTTTTCGGTTGTATGGTTAAATCTCTTATTCAATATATTATTTTACCCAATCAGCAACCAACGTAAATTATAAATTGAGTCTAATCATTTGAAGTTTATTCTACGTTAAAATTTTATTGAGCAGAATTTTTTTTCATTAATGAGATCATGAGCAGGTAAAATATTGAGCAGCTCACTATAAATGTCTTCTGCCTGCCGTTCCTGTTCATTAATGAGTTTTAATTTTACAATATTTACTATAACTGTGAATTCATAATTATTTTCATTAGAATTCAATGTTTCACTCCAAATGTTGCTTTGTATCTCTCCGTAGAAAAATTAAAATTTTCATTTTTGCGATTTCATTGACATTGTTATCTTGCGTAGCGTTGTAAATATCCTTGCATTCAAATGCTAATTAGTTAAGCCCCAGTTATTTCAGAAATGCTTAAATTTTCGAAAGTTAAGAAACCTAGTTTTATTTTGTTACAGAAGTACAACCACCATCGACAACTTTTAGACCCAAAGGAAGCAGGTACCAGATTCTGGAAGTCACGATCTATGGGAAACACACAAAGAGAAATATTTGTTCCAAATGAGACACTGCTCTATGCACAGAATATACGATTGTTGATTTTACTATAAAATCCCTCAAGGAACGAAATCGGAATTCACATGAAAAAATATATCGCCTTCCGCGAGAGGACAGCCGTTACTCATGGCTGGAGGATGCGCTACGGAGACATACCAAAATCCAAAATAGGTACAAGTAAGGTTAGTTCTTGAATTTTTCGTTCAGATTCCTCTAATCTTCTATTCCAAATATTTAGCACACATTACCCAAATTATTGCAGTAGAAAGCATATGCTACTGTGACTCAGGCTACTGAAATCAACGATTTACATTTTTTACAATTTTATCGTCCATCAAAATGCGGACGCTTTGCTTAAGGATACGTAATCGTGTAAGAAGCAACATTAAACATTCCGAGGGGACACATGCATGATCACAACCGTTAGTGTACACTATTGTCTCAGAGTTAGTCCTGTCTCAGGAGCTTTGAAGTTACTCATGTATATCTCTCCGCAAGATCATGAGCTTATGTTGGGGGACATTTTTAAGCACCTTCTAATCGTTCTCAACGCTGTGATACATTCCACTCCTCTGGGTCGCGTCCCACTACGAGCATGATCACACAATATCGCGTTAGTCTCAATTTAAGGAGCGTCTTAGTACATCAGTCATCAATTGATACACAGCATTTATTGGAATGCATGCCCAAGAAGTCAATCGCCATCAATATGTTAGTCTGAATTCTACTTCATTGAGAAATGACTCACGCTCCGTGCGCGTACATTTACCAATCCTATGTATATACATTTGAGGGATCGCAGCTCAGCCGCCATTGTAGCAGCTAAATACTCTCACTTTCAACCGCATCATCTCTAATAAACGCTCGAACGCACTTGTCGTGCAGTTCAAATTCAAGGGAACAAACACATTTTTTAAATTCTCCCGAGACTATAGGCTTGGATACACCTGTCAACATTTTTTTGGTGAGAAAGTTATTCAGTTGGGATTGATTTAAAGTTTCTTTTACTGTTTTACGGAAAATATTTATTACTTGGTTTAATTTATGGTTAAGTTTCAGGGGCTTGCATTTACGTCCACCCTTAATTACTTAGGGAGTATAAACAACTGCAACTGCTGTTGTTCTTCTTAATACCTGAATTGGGTTTTCCAGAATAAAAACAGCCGGCCATTACAACAAAGTGTACTGCATAAGCACGGGTTTCATCAGAAACGCTCGCTTCTTCAAATATTGTGTCAAGGCTTGCATACCTCACTCCCTTTCCAAAACAGAAATCTTAAAAATTTGTTCAGTTGACAACTTTTTTGGAGTTCATTCGTAATAAAAGATCCCAATACACGCTGTGATTCGTGTTTCGTCATGCTTTTCTTTAGCTCATGGCTAACGAAATGAGTAAATTGTTACTGTTTTGCTCTCAGTTGATTCAACTAGAGTCATAAAAATTAGCATACTCATTTGAAGTATTCTACCAATTTGATTTGAGAAAATTTTAGGCGAAAAAATTTAGAATCCATTATGTTTTACTTCTGTGTCAAATTTTTCGAAATCAATTTTGTTCATCATTCTTTCTCTCATCGTATTCCATCACATGTATAGAGAATGTCAGAAGCTCTTTTCTCTGGAGTGTCGTGTTTTTTATGTATTTTTCCTTGTTTAGTTGTGTGCATGAGTGTTATCAAACTGAAAATAACCCAATCAAGGGAATACATTTTTATATTTTTCTTCTAACTTCTGCTCAAAATCTTGTTTATATTTATGATTAGATATTTTAAAATTCATTGCTGATTCATGTTCCAACTTAACTGAAAATGAACTGTTTTCCGTTTCTTCCTGTCCTAGTAAGTGACTTTTGTTACAAAGACCCTGGGATGTGATCCCATCTACTGAGATTAAAACAATAAAACATCAGTATTATTTAGCAAATGAGGTAATACATGGACAACCCCTCTCTTTTACCTACTCTTCCAACCATGTAGCTCAGAAGATTACATGATTTCTGAATGATGAAAGCTTTTCCTGAGGGGTCTGTTCGCTGGCGATAAATTTCAAGTCGTGCATGGTAGTCGTGACTGAATCGTGTCCATTCATTAGTTTCGGAAATGGTGAGCTCAGTTTCTATAGTTTATTTTGGTCGCTGAAATGAACTCCCTGCTTTTCTGCACTCAGCGTCAAGTTTGATTCGCACATGTACGATTATGGTATCTTCGATTCATTACTGGCCCTTGAAAATAATATTTATGAACGCTCCCTCTAAGTATTTTAGTTTGTAATCTGATATTTCTTCAGACGCCTCGAGTATCAGAAAGCTGTGCTGACCTTGGAGTCCGTCAGCGAGCAGTCCTGAAGGCTGACGGGATGGCTGCTGTCCCGCGAGTTTTTCTCTCGCTGCGGCGCAACTATAGAACAGAGGTGTCCAGTATTTTGAAGGTCAAGTATTCTTGAGGAACACGAGCGTAGAAACGCTATTTTGGTGCTGCTAACCTAATCTTTAGGATCATTGTACGCTAAGACTACTCGTCAAAGATTTATCAACTAAGCTTGTTAATAGAATCCTTTGGTTCAAAGCATCCATGGTTATCGCTAAGCGTCCCAGTAAACATAGTGTTCGTAAGACTATGTAGAATGCACGATTTAATCGCATTGCTTTCATGATGTGGTATTAATGAGCTCGATTTTATTATATGATGTGATGTCATTTCTAGTAATATAGCCGTAGTAATATGCTCTACTAGAGATCGCTTTTTACTTTTCTTCATTGATTATTGAAGCAGTTGGTCACAGTTTTTCTACTCCTGTGACCACATTAGAAAATGATGCCATGAGAGCCGTTCCTTCTTAGGTAGACCTGCACATAACACCAAGAAAAGATTTACTTCGTAAGCCTTGAACTTTCGTGCTCACGATAGACTTAGCTTGAGCCATAAGCCTTATAAGTCTCATTGAGAATCGGCTTATCCAAATCATTACACTGGAACTACCGTACCGAGGCTAGAGCTACCGTTACATCAAGTCTTGCTCTTCACACAGAGGCTCGACTTGTTTGAAATTACGAGACCTATGCTGCTGTACGCCATACAAAAAGCCATTAAACATCCTTCATAACTCATCCAGTCTTCTCTCTATCTTTCAGTGAAAGGTTTTTCTGAAATTGAATGAACCATCTATTACTAGTTTACAATTTCGTATCACTCTAGAATAGGTATTTTTCTGAATATAGGTTTTGAATACTACAGAACTGAAACAGCACACTCTCCCCGGTTTTTACTGATCCTCAGAGACCGAGAGATCTCCCAATAGAACACATAGTACCTTGAGGCCATCTCTGCCCTACATTTT
>JACJUY010001659.1:81635-115576 GCA_014220935.1 Platorchestia sp. MABIK | reverse complement strand
CTGTCGATATATATATAACGTTTTTATAATTATGCAAATCACAAATCTTAACTGCTGGAACAAATTTGAGCACCGATTTGAATCAGTGTACCAAAATTAGATAACTGGACCACGATTTCCTCAAATAGCAAACACGAAGTTACAATTTGTGGTATAATGTGATGTTTCTAGAAGTGCGTGATCGGATGCATAGGTACTAGTGAAACTGTTAGTCTTTTATCGTTAATTTTTATTCAATAAAAACGATGCGGAAAGGTGTACTTGATATTGAAATCGTTTGAAGGCTAATTTTAAGTGGGTTAACTTCAATGGGGTGAGTGATACACAGAGCAGTATGAATTCAGGGGTTCGCATTGCAGGGTTTTTACAAAAGCACAAAGCTTTAGAGTAGTTGCAAGAAACAAATGTTAATTTTCAAAGTTGTAACATAAATAATGAATGAAATTTTGCCCTATAGCTTATTTGAAATTAAATTGTTAAGAAACGACACGTGTGGAAAGAAAGCATGAACTACATTGGAATAACGATGTGTGATTTAGATTTTTTCAACATTTCAAAGTAAAAATTAAAGGATTACACACTTACATAGATGTTAATCTTAACCAAACAATTTAAAAACCTGAAGCCGGCTAGTATCTGTTGTATAATGTTACCCAAGAAATTAGAGAAAGTTTTCGTTAGATCACTCTTTTTTTCTTTGAATGCTGTCTGGTATACTCAAATATTTAAATTGCAATAAAAAAATCGAGGGCGATAAATGATCGACCAATTTTTTCGCCAGCGCTCTATTCTCAAAAATAATACACGAAAAATGAATTCCTAATATATCAAGAATATCTAGCACCAGCTTTTAGGAAGTAAACGGCTTTGGCTACAGGGTCAAAATAAGGCCGTCATGATCGATTCAAAATAAGGCCGTCATGATCGATGATCGATTCGAAGTCAAAAACATTACGCAATTGCGCTACTGAATTATGCAAGAGCGTTTACTTGCAACAAAACATTTTGTACTTTACCCAAGAAATGAACAAGAAAGTACGTAGAAAAATGAAAACAGTTTAGCCCTATTTTCAAAAACAAGGTGTAACGTCTTTCGCGTTCGCAAAAAGATTTTTTCTTTAAATTTCCCAAGAAACTGTTTGAAAGAAGTTATTTTTGGTCTAGCAAAATAGCGCTATAGTTCTAGCAGCATGCAATAAAAAATTTCAATTTTTATACCCATTCGCGGTCCACATATATAGGCTTAGCGCAGGTAGATGAGTTCCAAGACGAAGTACGACAATATTACATTTCAAACTATGCATTTCGAACGAGTATTTGAAAGAGAGTAAGCACTAATTATGATTGAGGTAGTGCGTAGGGTTAAATGAATAATTTTTCACTAATAGTGCATGCTCTATACATGGATTCAGTTTCCATGTTACAACGTTTTCTATCTAAAATATTTTTTCCCAAGTAAATAATGCAATACAGACGTGTAGCATTAGACTTATTCACTCCTAATGCCTATAATGAATTATTCATATGTTTCTCTTTATAGATTCTCTTAGTGTAATTTATTAATAGTAAATTCCTTAATTTGATAACCGATCTTTACGATTTATGTGATTAATTTAATTAGCTTAAAATAGTTATGCTTTAACTATTACTTTTTCACTGACTGGCAACACCAAAGCGAAGCGAATGGTTCCTCTGCTAGATCAGTGCAACAGAGTGAGTCGGAGCCTGAGTCCAGGATTGCCAGACCAGCCATTTCATGGCCTATTTACACAAAATTGGCCATTTTTGAACGTAGTGGCCATAAGAAATTCACTTCGCCATTTTTAAAAACATTGCACACTTCAAGAAATAGAAGACCTGCAATATCTCGAGGAGGTGCTCTCGTCGTAATATTGTTGAAGTGAGTAAAAAGTTTATTAGTATGGTCATTTTTCAATGAAAAATGTCCATCAATTTTGTAGTGGATATTTTGGCCATCATTTTTCGTAAAATGTGGCCATGAGTTGACTGATTCATCTGGCAACCCTGCCTGAGTCCACCTGTTATTCTCTTACCGTGTGTTTGTGTCTTCGCACCTGGAACTGACTGACGCTGGTTTGAAGTATCGTTACTACTGCTTGAAGATCTTTATCAGCACCTCGCTGGTTACTCCACTCTGGTTATAGCATCTCACTGGGCGATCCCCGCTCAAACCAGTGCACCTGTCCTGAGGATTCCAGTTCCTGAAGTGACTTGCTGGCTCCTCGCAAATAAATTCTCAGATGTGTCACCGTTACTCTTACCAGTGTTTTATTTCCCGCAATAATTTTAAACAAACAGCGTAGTACTAAAATCAATGGTAAAAGATTATGGTACCTCACCTTTGACAGCCCATCATAAGACTTCACAGACCTCAGTTCATTGTATTAGAATCGTGAGTTCATTTCAGTGCAAAAAAACGGGTAATTGGAAATAATGATGATTAAATTCACTAAACACTCTACAACCAGTTTAGTATTACCTTTCCTATCGGAAGTAACTATCTATTTCAGAAAATAAAATTAGTACACTGACTCACTGTTTTAAAGAGAGTTTATCGTTACACAATCGAGTCTTTCGTTTCTTTATCCTAAAATGTAAACCCAAAAATAAGCGTAATCTGACCTAAGGATTAGTTAACCAATCACTTCAAGTATTTTCTCTGATTGTGTAAAAACAAGCTTTGATATTTATTTCTACGTGTGTGCTTATTTGTTTTAGAAGTGCGTGTTGTGCAATGTTTTCTGTAAATCATGTTTGATCAACGCTTTCTCGTACTTGAAATCATTCATGACTATTTCAGTCAGATTAGTCGAGCGTTTTAGGTCTTTTAATTTTTTCCTAGCAACCAACGAACGTGCCCGCACTTGATTTCAACCACTGCCGTATGCGTCAGAATACTCATTGTTTAACTTCCGCAAATTAAATAAAAATAATTATATATTAAGGAAGTAGATACGTAAGTACGAAAAGATAATTCCGAATTCCTATCACTTTGACCGTTTAGCCTTAGAAGCTGAATTATTTACACCCACTACACTTTCAAAATTATTCCTTGATTTCGCAAAAGTCTAATCTCATATTTCAATTCCAACATTATATACATTTACCTGCTAATAATGCTCATGTTGACGTTTTAAAAACCAATGTTATTCATTTCATGTTTCAACTTTATTAAAAATAAACTGTTTTCATTTCTTTTTCTTTCTTCTCAATGCTGGTAACACAAATTCATCAAGAATCAAGGCCTTTCTGTCGGAATTAGTTACCTAGCTCGGAGCTCAAATTGCACGGATAAATTTATCCAATCCTAGTACCATTAAGATTGACTGTGTATGAATAACTGAATATCAGTCCTTATATTGTTCTGAACTTGAAATCAAACGAGAAAGAAGTTAAGATGAACAGATACGGACACGAATTTGAATATTTACAAAAATTTATTCACGCTATTTATTCTTCAATTGCTTCAAAAATAAAGGTGGATAATTTTCAAACACGTGGACAAAAAAGTGCATAAATGGTAGTTAATTGAAATAAATAGTTATTCAATTCCATACGATTCAACATTTATAAGAGGGCACTTATTTATTCTTGATGGAAGCACAAAACGAGACCTCTGTAGGCCTTTAATATTGCAGGACTTGTTCACTCAGAGATCCCTTGTCACACTTCAGTTTGTTAAGGCTTGATACAGAGCAATCTCGATACATCTTGATGTGTCAATTATGAACACATCTTTAAACAGCTATGAAAGGTGAATCATTTATTTCATACACATTGAGAATGCTAAAAATGATTCATTTGAAGGCGGATTGACTTTAGAATTAATGAATTCAATGATGCTCTTCTCTCAAACCTAAAAATATTTGCTCTTTATGATCAAATTTTCATTTATTTACAGTTTATGTGCGTAGTAAGTGAGAGAGCAACTCTGCTATAGAAAGTTATGTGAAAATTTTCAATTTTACATTAGGTTGATGCGCTTATTTATGTCGCACCGTCACAAGATTTAGTGATGTGAATTATAATCAAATTAAGATACGTTCAACCCACTGCTAATGAGTGCTATTTTTCTTAGTGTTTCGTTTTGGTAACCTTTTGCTTCTGTTGTACTGTGCATCTCATGTGTTAAAAAATACAATTCAACCATTTATCACTGATACTCCACGTCGGTTTTTTCATAAATAATACTTTTTACGAGCCAGTGTAAGACAGTCACAATGTATGAAAATGCGATATCTCTACATATACGTACCTATATCCAGCCTATTGGTCTCATAACTCAAGAAAAAGTATTTATTGTACCTACCTTGATTTCCTCTCCGTTCTTCCAAATGAATACGCACTTACATACTTGCATCCTCATGACCGGTCTCGGAAGCCTCTTGCTGTCAAATTCCAGTTGAGAAAAATTACAATCGATCAGTTTACGATACAAATGCTTAGTGTGAGTTACTTTAGGTGGGTACGCTACAATTTAAAATTGAATTCATTGATGGCCCCGAAGTACTAAATCATAAACCCTTATCTGCTAAGCGGCTGTTATGTGTTAAAAAAACGAATAAATATCATTCCGATTGTTTAGCAAATTCGTATCTCATGTCAGTTATTTGGACAACTGCTGCATAGTAAAAGGTATTTTACAATTGAGAGGCAACTTTTACTACACACAGTAAATACGAAGTGGCATCCACTCTTTTGCGAGTGAGAGAAAGGATTGAGAAGAAATTAACGTTTCGTTCGTTTTCTCAAGTGAGATTTGATGCAATAAAAATACATTATGATCACAAAAATTGAAGGTTGATACTCCTATTTCATTTTTCATTATTAGCAGAGAGTAGTTTGATTCAGTATTTGCATACACAGCGTGAATAAAAGAATGTCGTGACACTTAACAACATAATTTGCTGTCCAGGTTAAGGTTGAATGATTAACAACGTTTTCAAATAATTGAGAACATTTATTGACTTCGTTGCCGCTCACAAGAATGAATTTAACCTTGAACTCAAATAAAGCTTCAAAAATTCTCAAAGGAAAAGGACATTATATGATGATGGTGTGACCTCATTTTAAGCTTCATTGTAGTCCTGCTGCACTACACGAAACATTTGCGACGGACGGAAAGAAAACAATTCTCAAAGCTTAAGTTGTTCAGAATGAAGAACTTGATGAATAATTTAATAGATATACTTTAATAGCATGTAAAATATCTTCCTCTACTACCAATGATGACCAATGAGGAATCAATATTATTTCCAAGCTCAATTTAATTGATGAACATTTTCAATTTGTTCATGGATTCAAAGATTATTCTACTTCGTATCGCATGTAGCATGATTCTTTAATTTACACTTTACAGATGCGCTGAATTAAGGAAGGATTTAAAAGTTAAGCATTTCTTTACAATACTCTTTAAAGCTAGAAGAATAAGTTAAAATTAGGATAATTTACATGTTTACAGATATCACTAACTCATTGCCTGCACCTCTTTTAAGTAAACATAAGCACGTTCTCAAAGCCTTTTCATCGTCGTAGGTTACTAAGTTAGTGTTATTTCCTTCTTTGTCACACGATGTGACTTACCCATATTACGTTTCAGTAAGACAAGGACTTTAAAGCATAAAATGCTTAAATCATGGGCAGAGTCGAGCTTACGCGGAGCAAATCTTCGCGAGAAAAATATTTTACAGCACAAGTTTGTGATGAAGGATCAACGAATATCAGGGATGATTACTGCATGCCGTTTGCGTTGGATGAAAAACTGTGGGCGCAAATCTGGCTCCATGCACGCACATTTTCTTACAACGTGCAAATTAGGAATCTGGTTTGGTCTGTACTTGTCCGAAACTCAATTTCACGTTGTGATAGTTGAATGATTTCGCTGCAAATGAGTGAGTCTTGACTAAACTTCGAACACATTTTATGGAAACTCTGTTTCGATATGTAGGAGATAATTCGTGAGCCAGAAATTTACAAACTGATTCGTAACAATCTTTGCAGAAAATTCATACATACATTGTTATGTGCAACACAGTGTTGCCCGTACATCAGCAAAAACTGCGATTCTGATAGGTTTATGTTACCTTAGACGATTGACACAATCAAATCAGCTGAGAAAGCATAATCGTTGGATTTTTACGAAACTTTTCAAGCTTTTCTGATTCACAAGGCTCAGTAACTACTTTAAAAATCTCCGCCGCCAATCAACGCATAAGCCGATATGCCTGGCAGCGAGGGCGCTGCGTAGCGGCTGCGCAAAAATATCCACTTGACCTCAGTATCCGTCAACAGCGTTTAATTGTTATTGTTTTACTTAAGCGGTGCACATTTGCGCAGCCACATGCAGCTGGGGATTTTTAACTCTTGGTTATTGTTTAAGGTAGGGTTGTGAGGTTGCAGATTAGTCCCTTTATCATCCCTAAATTGTGCAATTGTGATCGCACAAGATAAGTACAGTTTAAGGCAAATAGTGCATGTATCAATTGACTACACAATCTTCCCTCGGTCAACTCTCACTCTTCGTAGGTGTCACAAACGGATGACAATGTCTATTGCATGTACGAGCAATCTATGTACTCGTATGTACTCAGAGCAGTCTAGGAATAGCTGAAAGTAAATGGCACTTAAGCCTCATTACCTACAAGCTCAATTCAAACATAAACTCAACACATCTTAAGCAATCAAATTCATAGGAGCTATAGTCAGTGATAATGAAACTGTAGAAAATTGTAAAAATTTATCAGTCCAAGAAAGCAAAAAATAACTGCTATGCGACTCCAATGTATTATTTTTAGAGTTATAAAAGCTATGAATGACATTTATGACTCTACTTAGTTTAATTGATTTTATTCTTTAATTTCTTTTACCAAGTCTAGCCGTCAGTGACCTCATAATTCGGCAACGAATGGAACATTTATTTTTCAGTAAATATCTTCTTGAAAGCCTCTCCAAGTTGTTATTTAGAATGTTTCATTCTACTGCAGACAGTTTTCAGAGAAAGAAATGAATAGTAATTCAAAATTATTTCTATCATTTAGTTCGCTTGCACTGCCTGCCCTGAGGACAAGATCAGACCACACCAAGCGAAACAGTCCATTTATGCCCGTCAAGAATCGAGTCGAGCCCGCACGCATTAGGAAGGAAACACAGAGTTCCTGTAGCGTTTGCATATTAAGGATTCATAATCTAGTCTAAGAATCAAAAAAATATGTAAAGAGCTTTGGATAACAATTTCTCAGAGTGAAGAACACAGTTCATTAAAATATATATATACATAGCTATGCAATTGAGATAATTAAACATGAATGATGTGAATTCCGATGAACATGACAAAACTACATTACCGTATTCCATCTTCCATATTCTAATAAAAAAAAACATCCACTACTACGCAATATTTTGATGCTCATGAAACTCAGACGGAAAACGAGCTTTAATTTCCTCAAATTAATGGGCAAAATAGGTAGAAGCACATTTTTCTTCCTATTTCTTCCTAATTCTTCACAAACCAAGTACGTTGGCCGAATCAGTAACTTCTATACACTGTGATTATTTATACAGCTTATAATAGTTATTCTCTGAGTGCGACCGCAAAAACTGACACTTAAAACTAATTCATGCAAGTGTGTAAAACGTGGAACTGAATGCCAGTTTCTCTAAGCACAGCTAAGTTGCATGTATGTATGTAAACGTAAACTACATCCTTTTGCGAAGAATCTCGTTTATATTTACATTTATACAAATTTCATACCGAGAAATCTATTAGGAACGTACAGCGTAATATAGATATTATTTGCGTGGAACTTCACAATAAAAATCATGCAAATAAACGTGGTACGAAATTTTATTCTGCCATAAAGTGAATTCCTGATATTTTATCAAACGTGCACCATGTATTCATTGGTTTACGGATTAAGTATCAGTTCGTAATCTTCCTCTCATCTCCCATTTTCTCATTCAGTGCTCATTCATGTTCAGAGTATGAGGCATTTGAGATTTGTAAAATAATAGCATAAATCGAAAGTTCGATCATAATACTCATAATAGTAAACATCATTGCAACACGATTAAGTAAGTAATTTTCCCCTGCGATCTACCACGCACAGCTCATGAATAGAATCTCAATAAACTATCCTTAACACTTGTCATAGCTTCAACCATTTGCGTTAAGTGCTCACAGACATTTTCAAGCTTGGATCTCATATACATACATGCAATCAAGCACACCACACGTGAGAAGTCACAGACACACAAGGAAAAACGAACTCCTAAGGACTGTGGAACGGTGAGGGTTGCCAAGAGAATATGGAAGGAGAGTTTGAGCACGTAACACAGTTCGAAAAGTGAAGCCCACCACGTTTAGCCAGCTATGCCGGGGATGAAATGAGGTAAAGTAGTAAAAAGAATTTACGACAGATTAGGGTAGCGAAGTGAGTGTGCACTAAACGATGATCCTGTTGTGAATTGTAGATTTTGTAATGTCATTATTGGTAGGTCATTACCTACGCTTGGGTTATCAAGTAGGTCGATTTGTGTACGTGTAAGTAAGGTGCTACACGCCATCAGTAAGCGTACTAGACTAAGAGTAGTTAACTGATTTCGAATTATATCGTATAGTACATCATAACTCAACACAGAAGGTTTAACACGCAAACATATGTTGCTTCTTTGATCGAGTTTTCCATTAATTATTGTCAGCGCGTAGTGAGATTTTTGGGAAGTTCCGCAGTCAAGTGACCTAGCAGAAACGAGAACGCAGGGTCGCAAAAAAGGAGCGTTGATTACGTGCTACCTCTAGTTTTTAATGCGGATGGTGTGTCAGTAAGTGCACAATCTCTAAAGGAATGTAATTCTCAAGCCGACTTGCTGAGGGAAGTCGGTGCAAGATAAAAAAAGTTCAGGAAAATTCCACAACGCGATCAAATTCTAGATGGTTTCTTTGCGGCTACCCTACATAAATTGCACCAGAGAAGGCTAATTCACTGCAGCGAACTGTGAAACAAGTAAAACATAACAAATACCTGATTAAGAAAAAGTTACGCGTAAATGGTATGGTGGGCTTAACCATTTACATGTCCTTACTGGCATCTACGTGTTGTGTTATAGATACACGAGTCATAATGACAGGAAGTTCCTAGTACACCAGAAGTGATCTTATGCATCGGAATCACAAAGCAGCCAACAAACTGCAAGTAGGAACAGTGACGCGAAAAAAAATTATTGGAAAGCACCAACTAGAAAGCAGCTCACCTCAAAAATGTGAGAAAAAGAGTTATAAAAAGAGCCTGCCTTACGCCAGGGATACAGTAACGCCTTCCAGAACAGCGTACTACGGAACTCCGAAAGAGGGACTTGATGACTCAGTAGAAAAAAATGAGGTACTCGAACAATGGATGAGGTGGGCGAATTTACCCTTCCGCCTTTTTCTTTTATGTTATAATACAGGATATATACAAAGACAAGGTGTGACCACTGTGCAGACGTTCTAGCTCCACTAGTTACTAGTTACTGTACATCAGGATCGGTTTTCTTAACTACAAAAACTGTGTCTTGTAGTTGGAGTAACAGATAAGAAGTCCACATATAATCTTACTGTTCCATTAGTAGTGGAAAACAGCCACAGTTACTATTTTCTCCCAAGGGAAAAATGTTGCAACTATCTTCGAAGACCGAAATGTTGAAAGCTTTGCGTTTTTACTCGTACTCCTTCATAGAAAAAGAAGCTAAGTAATGCTAAATTTCGTGCTGAAATACCACTGTTCGTCCATTTTTCACAGTTGAGAGAATATCACAATACTGCCTCCTTCTTAGGAAATGCATCACCGAACCGTGCTTGAGCCTAAGCCTCTCATGACGCAGCAGGGATGAGGATGTAAGCTTTGACACCCTTCGCACTCATCGTCTATATCCCCGCTGAGGAGGGAGCCGCCGTTGCTCGTCTCAAACTTGAAATTTCTTCCCGACATGCCAGGGTTCGACGCGTCATCTCCCTGAAAAGTAGTCAAAGTTTGAAATGAGTTTTAGCGAGCATGATACAAATGTCTTCGGATTCATTGATGATCAATGTCACAGAGAGATAATTAATAAAAACAGCTCGGTGGACAGTCGTGCTCGCTTGCAGTTGTCAAAACTAATGTGAACATAAAAAATTTTACTCAAAATAATTAAGCTCTCTAATGAAATAAGAGTCCATTCTATGCATTCATTGTAGAAGGCAACAAAAATTGAACGCTCAATATTATCATTGAGCAATTACAGTTTTCAAGTTTTTTGACTTAATTGTTTCCAGGTGCTCGATTGATTCCTAAGATGTCTCTGAACCACTGGCAACTTCGGACTTCCTCACACAGTTTGAGGGAGACAACGCAACATGCGCACCACTCATAGCCAGCTCTTAGATACATCGCAAATGACGCTACTAAGTCTGTTCAAGCCAAATTGTCTCACTAATATTCCAATAGTAGTGGCAAGACTGAACAATAAAATTTTTTAGTGACAAATGAAACAGTATAGAACGAAAATAAGCAAGTGTCTTTTAGATCACAGAGTGTGTCATGCATCTAATTTTCAATGGTGAACCGCAAATTAATAACGAATTCTCAGTGAGGGAATAGATTTTTCTTTAACTTAGGGCCAAACAATTTTACAAGCACGAACACTCTATTGTATTTGATCCGGTGATTAAATAGCTACAGATCTTTTAAAGTAACTTTCATTTTCTTCAATTGATTTCAAAACAATAATTTTTTTGCACTGGTTAATTAAATAAACTGTTATTATGCTGACCAGTTAACAAAATCATCAAAGAGCGCTCTACCATTGGAACTGACATCATGGACACAAATGTGAACACATATTGCAGAAGCTGAAAGCGTCTACACTTCGAACATTTATGATACCCTAGTATTTGGTCGAAATCCATTTCCTCCTCTAAGAGTGAGAATCTGGTACAGTTAAAATGCGATTCACAGTAAACTCGTGTTATTTTTTAATAAACCATTTGTTCTATTTTTTATTAAGGTAATCAAAAATTTTTTCGGTTCCAAGCATTAGCACCAAAATACACAGGGCTGTCACAGAAAGAATAACGTGACTGAAGTTTCTCATGTGGTTTAAAGAAACAGGATGGGTAAACCTTGATGTTTAGAAGTGATATTGATTTGAGCAGCACAGACAAGGCAAGTATATCAATTTGCCTTCATAAAATGCTGCCAACATGTCTCGGCTATCTGACGGAGGTAGCTGTGGTGCAAGTGAAGTACTGGACGGCGCTATTATAATACATAGACCTCATTAATTAAGAATGTTTCCGGCTGTAAGGACTAGTGTTCTTTTGACTCGCTCAATTCTAGGTGAGGTGAACCGTATTATTTATGTGGTCCCTCGGAGATAGAATCTGTAGTGAGGTGCGGGGTGAAGATGCTATTTTCGTCTGGCTAATTTTTCAAATCATCAGACAAGAACATATTGATAACGAAAAACAACCGTATGAAACACTACACATAACTAAAATTCACCTTTCAGTATTATCAGAAATAATTGTCCTTAGATTTGCGTTGGTACAACCATTTCCTTTCCTCCGGTCCTTTGGTCACAATAAATTTCATTATTTCAACCATTTCGTGATAACGGTACTTTTGTTGAGCGTCGCTACAATTTTAAGGTTATAGGTAAATAACGAATGAATGTGTTGAATGAATGTCGGGAAAAATTTTTGTTTCTCTGATATAATAAACGGAATATTATCACTTATTTAATACATGCAGCAGCTTGTGGAAGTGAATCCACCCTTGCTATATTTTGATCTTCAAAATTTGAGCAAATAAGAGCTCATCGTTGAGTTATTCACTTTTATTTAGATTGTTCGCGTGAAAAGTGTACTCTCTACCTCTGAAAAGGTAGCACATTCATGGGCGATTTTCAGGATCAGAACCTTCTACTACGTAAAATTAAATAGCTCTGAAATTGTAGAAAAACTTTTTCGCAGCGAACATTTTGTGTTTTTGCTCAGTGGTTTGCCTAATATGTTCCAGATAAATTAGATTGAGCATAATACATTTAGTCTCTTTAATAAAAGGCACACTTCTGAACTAATCTCATTTTCTATTATCAAATCCCATTTTCTATTATCAAATATAGTGTCACTGAATCTCAAAACCATTTAGTCTTTTAGATAAATAGTCATTCTATAGAGCCCTAATATACTGGTAAAATTTATATCAACACTTCATTTACAAAAATTAAAAGATTTGCAATCACACTTAACTTTTAAATCTCCTTTGGTTCAAACTCTCCTTGTTCAACAGTCAGGAATAACCCGTTCAAGGTAAGTTCAAAACTGAACGTCTCTCAAGATCATAATAATCCTCGAACAATTTGTTAATTGCCTAAACTCTAATTCATTTGCCTAAAGTCTAAATTTCTCTCTGTCAAGGCCAAAGTTTCTTTTTTTAGCAAAACTGAGCAGAAGCTTGACTTTAGCAGGTTTTCTACGACAGCTATTCAATGAAATTAAGAGACGCAGTCCTTGGATTTCCCACTGATAGCCACTGCAACGCCAGATGTTTTCACTCTTAAGTAGGTCTTGGTGAAACGCTGAAAAACTAATACTCGTTTAGTAGAAATGCTGAGTTTACAATTGGACGACATATCTTGTTGTTTAACATTATTCTAAATCCAGCGACAACCTCAACTATGGAAGAGCCATAAATGTTTGTTTCAGCAATGTTACAGCAATTAATTACTTCCCCAGATTGCAGAGGACTAAACTGCAAAAGACTTGCCATGTCACTCGAGCAACGTCTAGAAAACAAGCTCCTAAACACTTCAATGGCTATAATGAGTCACAGCTTAGCTTATATAGCGAACAAAAGCCTATATTATAAGACCTATAAGCTCTCCTTGTCCATCTTCAGGATATTCTAACAGCGTTTCCCTCCTCTTGTGACTGTTCTTCCAACTGAGGGATAGAGCAAAACATTTACAGTACGCTACATTTTCCCTTATTTTTTTCAATACAGATATATAGGGAGGATAGCAAAGTGCAGGAAAGTTCGCTCAGAGAATGATTTATCCAGTTTTTCCAATCTGAGGAACTGGATTTGCATGGACGCCGAGTCACAATGGACGAAGAAAATTAAACTGGCGTCGTTATGTTGTCTATGAAACATTCCTAAGACTGGATGTTATATTCCTAGGACTGGCATCTTCTACTTATGATCAGATTTTTTACCTCGCGCCTTGTGTTAAGGCGCAGAAGGCAACATCAGGGATTCGCCCAGTGGTCAACATGCTTTCTTAAATGACGTTTGACTACATCTACCGCATTCGCTTGCGTTCGCTAATGAGTATTGCATCCTTTCTTACTCTGCGACAGTATCACCCAATTACTCTATTTGTATGAATTTTCGCAAAAAGTTGATTTTTCACATGCTTCCGACGCTCATTTAACAACCAGACGTTTTTCATTCATGCCCTCTGTATACTCTCAGTTACTTCTCTTTCTTCTTGAAACAAAAGCTTGTGCGTTCAAATTAAATTTTATTTATCACTAAACAAACGAATATGCTCGCAAATCAGATAACAGATTTGAATAAAAAGTGTATAACTCGAGTTGATCCACTTTCTAATCTCTTTGAACCAATCTCATGAGTTCCAGGGTATCGAAGAGGCAAACGTTTCATCTGAGCGTTAAAGTTATTAGAAAGATTCAAGGATAATTAAATAACTTCCTACACAGCATAAGAATTTTCGTATTGCCCTTGAACAAACAAACTTGCCACTGACTAACGGTATAATACCGTAGATATCTACCGTCTAGATATCTGAATGCTACTATGCGCTAGTGTTTCGACTCGAAAGGATGACACGCAGCATCTTTGCGAATATATAGTGCCGATCATCTCTGCCTTGTTCGTAATTTTTGACCCCAAGCGCTTGAAACTACAAACCTAATGAAGATTATAAATAGTTGCCTATAAATACACCACCCAAAATACTTACTATCCGCCTCATCACTCACGTCATCGCCTGCATGGGCGTAAAGCTGCCCCACGAAGCTCGCAGAAAAGAGGCGCCTGGGGCCCCGGCGAGACTTGAAGATGCTCGGCCTGCGCGTCGCTCTGAAGTCCATCAGCGTCCGTCTCGGGGTGGCCATGCGCAGGAGGACTGCATGGCAGGAGTGATGTTATACGACGGCTGGTGAGCATGGCTTGGCAAACTTCAGTAGTTTTGATCAGACATATGTTTTTCAAACCGTAATGAATTAATTAAACAGGACCACCTCATTCAAAGCCCAGTTCGAAAACGTAGTATAATGAAGTAAATTAGTTCCGTAATTTTAAATTTAATTTGACTGTAAATTGCACGCTCGTAAATGACAGCACATATAGGTAATCTAAGTGAACACTTTCAAATGAAATATCTATGCTTATTAAATTTTGATCATCTCACTTGATTAAATCTCTCTCACTTGATTAAATCTCTGATCCATGCATTGATTTGGTTCTCACTCTGCTTTCTATTGCCATGAAAACAAAAATCAATACCATGCTTTCAGTAATAACATAGGGCTAAATTCAGTACTCTTCTTTGAGAAATACTTTTAGGCAAAATTTTAAAATTCCCACACAATCCGGAGAGTATTTCTATAGAATTAGTTAAGTATGAAATCTCGCACAAAGGATCACAAGTGGGCTAATATGAATAAAGAATATAAAATATGCATAATATATTAAATGAATACAATGAGTTTTGGAAATAATGCCACCAATTTATCCAGATTCTATAAATGACCATTTATCAACACGACAGTACTCAATGACTGCGATGGCAATGGGAAAATTACATTTGAATTTTTTATGCTGACAACGACTGTCTGAGTGTTGGGATAATGTATCAAAGTTATTGGAACAATTTCTGCTTAATTTGATCTGTCTGGAACGTATTTGACAAAACAAGCGTAGCCTCAGTGCTGAATATTGTTTAAAATTAATGCCAAATGACCCACATTTTAATGAAATGTAAAAAATAAGAGAGTAGCAATTAGACTTAGAGGATGAAGACGCGCATACCGGAAGTTCCATGAGAATAAACGTACGCGTGTCTGTTATGTGATTGCAGTGATGAAATGATGAATGCCCTTTTTAACCAAGAGATTAACATCTCCCTGTATAGTTACTTGAAATTACGCATGCGTGTAGCCCTGGAGTTTGCGCATTGCATGGTTACTACGTAGCTTTTTTCTTTGTTGGATCCCTGAAACAATAACTTTTCGTGCTTGTATTTGATCTCGAACGGAACGCAGTCGATGTTAGGGGAAAAATTGTTTGTCCCCTTCACAGATGAGAATTCTTTAAAGGGTTCAAATAAATGAGAAATTACTCACAGCGGTTGATGTCCCCGACTGACTGTGCTACTGGCCCTACACGCATCGCGCCGCTGGGGCCCTGGTAGATGAAAGGAGAGTAGAGGTGGTTGGAGCGGGTGGGGCTTTCGATGTCGGGGCCCTGTAAGCCCGAGCCCACACCCAACACCCACGACAGAACGGACCCAACCAGCGCCCACACGACTGCCAGCCGGCGCATTGGGTCTGTGAACAACAAATAACAGTCAATCGAAAGTTCAACGGTAATCATGATCACGTGATAGAACCAAGTAGGTCAGTGCTCGTCCATGACCACATGATGGCATCAAACAGACCAGTGATTCCGCAAAACGAGGGTACGTCCCAAGCATTTCAGAGGTAATTTTCAAATTTCCTAACGAAACGATTGTCTGAAGGGTACGAGCTCAGTGTATCGATAAGAGGAAGGGGAAATTTGTAAATTCCTGCATTCTGTAAAAAATGTTGGTTCATGATGTAATCAAGATATTCATTCACGTGCTCATCGTCGTGAGCACGTCTGTGTTCGTCGATATTTTGAAAGAGTAAACTCTGTTTAGGACGGATTAGAAAAATGGTGCGCATAATAAGGTATCAACTATCATTTTTTCCGATTTAATGAAGAAATTCGATGAAGAGAAAATGATTTGGAAAACTATTGCTAACAACGAAGAAAGATAATTAATGAACTCTGCAGATTCGACATTTTTCAAATCTTGACTTGCTATAATAATGAATTTTCCCAATTGTTCTCATTTTGTAGAGCATAGCACGGCTAATACTTGCGACAAGAATAAGCTTTTCTCCTCTCTATACGATAACGACATGTAGCCTGCTCATGAAAGGCTGAGCTTTCAAACAAAAAGGACGGAAACGCTCGGTAAGGCCAGTGCTGAGATATCGTTAAAGCCCCTGAGCATGACAGCATGAAAAGATCGGACAAGACGTTGAAATGTGAATTCATAAATTTTGTTTTACCTGAGGAAAGCCTAAGAGCTTTCCGCATGTAATATTATATTTTGATGAATATTAAACATTCATAATACAATGTTGATGAGAATATCATTTTCACAAGAAACACTAGTTTGAAAACAATACGTCTTTGATCGAGTTATTCCGTCTCTAATCACGGTATTCCTTCTTTATCCATGATATTCCACATCTTGTTACGCGTGCAAGGCTGCTTGTGAAATTGGAGGAACAATTTCGCTTGAAATGAGGTATAGAAACAACCAAAAAATTAACAAAATAAAGTTAAAAAATTAAATGTGTAAATGTTTGCTATTATATAGTAGTAAAATAATAACACATCCGTTGTCGTACAATTCTTGACAAGAAAAGGAACGTTTCTGCTTAGTTAGTTTTCGAACAGTTTTATTAGTTGTAAATTTATAAGAATTTATGTAGGAAGCCCAACCCAAATCATGTCTTAATAATAAACATTTAAAGATATAACTGTGATGACATTCGGGTAAAAAGTTAGAAGAATTTGTAAAATGGAAACTTTTCAAACATCAATGACAGTCAAATCCTTAATTCCAGTAACACGAGCTGTGTCAAAATTCCTACTACATGAAATGATTTTTTTCACCTAATATCAGATTATTTATTCCCTTGACATGTTTTTTTAAACTTTAGGGAAACTTTTTTCATTCTTACATCGAAAATTTTATCTGCACTGTAAAAAATAGAAGGGTCCGAAGCAAAACAGAGCTCTGAGTGTTTTAAATAAGTAGCCCTGTTTTTCAGTGCAAAAATGTAAAACTTTTAAAATATATGACATATGAAAAACAAATGAGTTTATACTTTGAAATGGATGAACATTAATTAAGTAAATAAAAACGGTGAAATCTTAATCTTAAACAATGCTTTAATTTCTATAACTTCGCACCTTGAGTGACGCGGGATGAGAATGCGGCTGGAATTCCCTCACCAAACACGACTTTGATTTTTAGGGTCATGATAACTAAAGCCTTCAAGACAGAATCCTATGACCAAGTGGCATAATATGCATCATTTTGCTTCCTGTTGGAACGCAGGGAAAAATGGCATCGAGATCTACTTGAATTTTAGAATACAACATTTACAAATTATCTCATTTGAAATGCTGTATTTAAAGGTGGTCAAATGGATCTAGCAGGCAGAACAAACAGACCCTGAGGAAACAGATTGCCGTGTAAGACGGGTTACATAGCCTCGTAAAACGTTTCTTGTAGCATTAATTAAACGTGCTTCAGTCGCGCTCTTTCCTTCGCTGGCTGCCCCACAGTGTTGTGACGCCGGCCTTGGTGGTCCGGCAGCCTTGCTGCGGCCTTCATGCTCCGTTATGCTCGGGCATTACCCTAACCGGTTCTTGGTTGCCGCTCAGTCATACTTGTTCCAGTTGCTGCCCAGTCATGACTGGTGCATCCTCCCGAAGATGGCACTGAACCGCGATTATCCCGGACGAAGACATGCGATCGATCTCGGATCAATCTTTCATGTATACAGTTGTCAGTGCAACCTTTATTCGGCATTCCTAGCGTGTGAAATTAATTAAATGCATTTTCACACGCTTTGAATACGTTATGCATATCGCACTATGCATCACACTCAAAGAAGGAATAACTATTTACTTTTCAAATCATAAAGCTCCAATTTTTTTCGGAGTCTCATGTTCGAGTTTCAATTTTTACGAGTTAACTTATAAATATTGCAATTCCCACTTGATAATATAACAACTAAGTTATCAACTTTTATTTTTAATTGCTAATCGTAATCATACAATGAAAATATTAATGAATTTTCGGAATGTATCATAAAATAAAATGAATAAGGTCCCTCTAAAAATCAGGATACAGGGATTTCAGTCAGATTTCCTAGAAGTGTTGAAATTGTTAACATTACATAAAAGGTTACTGAGCTGCGATTTTTTTACTGCGTTTGTAAAAAATCAACTTACAACAAACATGTACAATCAACATGTATAACGTAGAAAAAGGTTCCTGAATTCTGGCTCTGCGTGTGGGTAGCAGTCCTCGCATTTGTCCTATGTCAGTCGTCGATCTCTGAATGCTCTTAGCAAGCTCTAGCGTGTTGACGGAAGGGATAAATGATGACGAATTCATTAAAAAGACAGAACTGTAAATCAGTCATAAAATATTAGGATTAGGAAAAATTTGAAAAAACTTGATGGTTTGAACGGTTGATGCAGCCAGCATTCAAGATAGATTCTCCATCTTACGGCCCTCAAGACCCGGCCCGTACAGGACAAATGAACTCGCAGCTGGAGCACCACCGAGACCCGAGCAGTGCAGTCTGTAGTTACGAATGACTTGCCGAGGCCCAGTTCCTGGCCCGCACGCTGTGGTCCAGTTTTTATTCGCCCTCTCGCGAATCGCGCTTTGGCATGCGCTTCGCTTTAATGTGAATGTCCAGGCGGCGGGAGGGACCAGTTCTATTTTCAAAATCCAACAACGGAAATGCACTGAAAGTAAAATCCAAGTAAACATAAGAGTTTACTGTTTTGGAGAGAAATTTGCAGAACGGCAGCGTGATTTCGAGTTTATTCGTGAAATAGACGAGCGCCAACAGAACTAACTAGTTTAAATTTCAGATTTTTCTCAAGCAATCATCTTTATACAAAATTTAATGCAATCAATTAGCTTATATTTTTGTTCCAGAAAAATAAACAGATGTCTGAGTTAGTGAACCTTCGGTGTACGGACCTTCATATAAAATACCTTGCCACATCTCATTTCTCAATTGTTATCATAAATATTCAAGCCTCTTCTGCTGGCAATAACTTCATTGCAGTAATAATCTGTAAAGCATTGAGCCAGCAAAGCATCACAATGCATATAACCGCAAAATCTGTAACTTTTGAAGTAAGAACTCAGGAGTATTAGAAAAAAGATTGGGATGTTGGTGAGTAACCTTGAGCTCTCAATCTCAAGAATTTACTTGAAGATCATGTAATACATCGGGCTGGAATTCATGTCTCCCATTATTTGTTAAATTTTTTATCTATGTTCAAAGTCAAACCTATGTACATAGAACATAATAATAATAACTATTGAATGAAATTTCACATCGGTCGATGAAGGTCTCTACCTTATCAGCACATATGCGTAGAAGTGAGAACACAACGAAGCACGCATTCTTGGCAACTTTTAAAACTAGAATGTGTAATTTTCCACGTCATACAATTGAGTTATGGGCACCCAGATAACGTAAACTACTTGCTCACACAGGACTTCATTGCTTGCGTCGCACATAGCGCAGCAAGGCTGACTGTTTTGCTACGTACTCACCCACAGTGGTGTAGATATACATTAATCGCGCTGCCTTGCGTCACTGTATCTCTAGTTCAGCGTTTGACTTGGAAACGTTACAAAGTTGCAGTGAAGATTTCAACTTTAATTACGTTGAAGAAGAACCAGCCGCCCTGAAAAAACTATCATCATAATTGAAAGGTAAGGAAATAATAATTTAACAATTCAATGCAGTTGAAGTTCACCCAATAGAGTTGAACTTGATTATCTCAAACTTACTAAGTTGCAAGCCCCGGACGAATGAGCTGCTGTGCTTAAAAAGTTTCCGTGGTAAATAGAAGAGTTCTGGTACGCCTACTGGATTAAACTCCCAACATGGAAATTTAACTGAACGATTAAGTGTAAAAGAAGAGCCCCCATAGCCTGCATAGTTGAGGCCACCGCCGTCCGCCCTTGTGCACCCGAGTTTTCAGTGCGGAATGCAGCTGTAAGCGTAGCAAGGCCGGTGGCCACAAAAAAGTGTCTGGTATAGACACAAGATAACACAACTATTCTTGCTGCTAGAACTAAAAAACTAAACAGAAACTAAAACATGGAAACATGACAAATGTGATTGTTACATAGCTGCATGCATCCTTACACAGGAGTACGTCAAACTCAGCCGTCACACTGCATTATCAGACCGTGCAACAAAGGCTCATGATGCTAAAAAATTCCTAGGTACGTCGTGGGCGTCTACCTTGTTGTAGAATTCTTAAGAACGTTCAGACCACTATGAGATTCTGTCAGCTAAATACGATATGTCAACACTTGCTCAAGTGATCTTGGAAATATCATTCGTAACTACGAAAAGTGGGTGATACCTAAACCTCGCGTAGTTAAGGATACATTCTGTTTTTGCGCGTACTCAAAACATCGCGTATTGTTGAGTGTGATACATTTGATACGTTACTCTTGTCATGCACTCGCTGTACGCCAGTTTGTTCGAAGTGAGCTCGAGTGCAATGAGTGGATCAGGGAATTATTTACCTTTTGCTGGTCAAATGCTTTCCTTACTAAGGGACAAAAGCAATTCTGTGGGCAAAGGTTAGTTTACAATTCACTCAGTGAGTTCCCATGGACAAAGACTGAGCTACCTGCTGTAAATCACAGAACTCTGCCGCTTCCAGAACCTGGACTGTCTATTGCCACCACTTTTCCATTACCGAAAGACAGACACTTTGCATTGCTTTTAAAATCAATGATATAATAAAAAGTTAATTGTATTGTGAGTTACTTGATTACTCGGAGAGTGAGGTGCACACCAGTGACATTTGCTGCCTAATGTTATAGTTTAACTTGTAAAACTTTGGTGTTGATAATAGAGGCTCAGTTAATTTCATCAATCAGGGATTCCATGAAAATTCTATCCTCTTTGACCGTCGATTTCAAAATGCTTGATGACAAGCTTGCTAGAATCTATTTCAAAACTCACACTGTCAAGTACTACTTGTTTAATATTTTTACCCATATTTTTTTCAATTTTAGACCTTCAACCTCCTTGGAATGTGTTGTAGGTATACTATGTATAGTGACTTTGACGATTCATTGAGTTTGAATTATGAGTTCAGTTCAACAATTTTTTTCTTTGACTGAAAAAATATTATTCGGAATAATTAATGCAGAGAAACCTTTATGCGGTGCAAGTACCTACCTTCCCTACCTGCTCTTCAAGTTCAGTAAGAAATTAAACCGCGTTTCAAATATTTCGATTTTACTTTTTCTGAAATTAAGATTTTTTTCTAATTTCTGTCAGAATTCAACCAAGGACTAATTTGATTAATGTTATTTTATTAAACATTATGATCGCTCGTCAATACCGTAATTTTTATTACACATACCTTGTTTGTGTTTTTTAATCACAGAAATGTCCCAGAAATAAATAAAAAAGGGTGCACACTAAGTGTAAACTCGAGCATCAGTATTTTTGATGGCAGTTCATGTCCTAAACCACAATTTCAGGAGAAGTTTTTAATGTGAGCTTTGTTGCTCCGAGTTGTACCGTCAGCAAAACATCGTCTTGTAAACTTCAGCAACCTCCCGTGATGATGTTCAACTAAATTAAGTGAATGTTTAATTTGAGCTGCTGAGCTGTTTTAACATCCGTTTAGTTGTAATACTTGAGTACATTCATCAAGTGCATAGTTGAGATGCTTTCCAACACAGCTGAAAACCTGCAATTTTATTGTAGTTATTAACGTAATTCAATTCGTCGCAGCGATCAACATAATAGTCGTCATTGCGACTTCATTGTGAGTGAGTGCTACATGGCTAGTAACTCACACTTAATTCCTCCACTTTGCCTCTGTTTTCATGAAACGCTACAGAATTTTACGGTCCAACGCGAATCCCTCTGAACAGGAAAGATTTTTAATGGAATAATGTTTGCGCCAGTCTCCCTCTCTCGACGCTCCTGCACAGACTTGCTGAAGTGTGTTTCTTTCAACACACCACCTTTCATATCGGCTGTTACTGTTCAGTCGTTGTATTCATTTCATCAGAGTGACAGTGAAATCTATCACCGGTACATGATAACGACTTGTGATTATTCCAGATGCATGGCGCGCTTGCGCGCGTACGGACGGCCGCAATGCGGAAGAGCGAACGTCTGTAGAGGGCGTGGTAGACGCGTACGTCGACGGCCTCCCCATCTCCCCCTCTTCCCCTCGCTTAGCCCCGAGAAGGGAGGACGTAATGAGCATTGCTGATCTCTACCACGAGATGGCGCCACGGACTTCAACACTACCTGGTTAATTTCTAGCTAGAGCTACTAATTTAGGGACCATGGATCACTCGCGCAGGCATGACTGAACCAAATCTAACAGCACGATAAGATGAGGAAATACCGACTCGTTTCAGTCAAGGTTTTTTACCTTAATGCATTTAGAAGTAGGGGTTCTCAAAAACTGGAACTTTGACGCTGAGAATTGAGTATTATGATATTTTAACCCAAGTTACGATGGCAGCCGGAACTTTTTTTAGTCATCGTGCCACAGCATAAATATTTTCTTATTCGACAACTTCCGGATAAAAGAAAACTGTATGGTAGTGTGTCTTCATTGGATGTTGATTTAGTAACAGATTTTAGAAAATTTTACATATTAGCTGAATAAAATGGCGAATATGATAATTTTTTTAATGAAATCCCCTCCAACTACCAGGCTTCTCAAACAATTCCAAGAGCTTAAACCTTATCCTTAGACGCCATCGCGTAGGAGAGTAAAAGGCCACGTGCAGTTCATCGGGCCAAAACTTCGGCCACCCATTCTTTGAAGGAGCTCTTAACACAGCAAATTCGGGGTGCTACCGCAGAGAAGCCAAATTGATTGTTATCAGATGAAGTTCTCTAAAATTATTCTACGTAGAATAACTTGAGCTGTTAATAACTATTAGAGGACATACAAATAAAGTTTAGCCATAAATTTTGAAGCACAAAATATATATATAGATCTGAAGGGCGCAGAGACAGTATTGGAAACATCGTACAAACATTCACTTCTCAGGACAACAGTCAGGTTCTTAAGCAGCAAGTGTACGAATCAACTCACAAGCTAACTTTACATTTGTGTGCGATGAATTTTACGGTAAAATTTCAGCATCAGCTTAAATTTTGAGCGCTCTGTAACAACTTTTCAATAAAATTTAGAGCTGCGAAGACGTTGATTAGTTGAATGGTTTGTCTGACATTGATATGTATCAAATTCCGATCAGTGAGTGCTCGCAATCGTGAGAAATGGCACTAAGAGCATGAAAATAAATTTTTTGTTCATTAAATGAAAACAGAGCCTCGAGTAATTTTTAAATTAGTTAAACGTTTATGAACGTGTCATGTATTGGAAATACACATAGATAATACACTTGTCGAGACACACACAACAATTGAAATTTACCTTTCGACAAAGTTCAGATAAAAAGGAAATTAACCCAGCATTAACTACAGGTAATCTTAATAGCTTCTGCAGCTGTGCTCTCGAGAAGTCCGCGCAAGAATTCTGCAAGCGGCAATTAGATTCGCATTTGTTAGACCAAGAATAAGTAGCCGCGAAATTATGCTCCAGAGTACGAGTTAATTACCTCGCCCTTGTTGATGGAACTGACCTCACTGGAACCCTGACCATCGACGCTAACAACGCCTGAATGACGCGTGCACTAATCGGCTGCATGCATTCTTCTCGCGTCTGTTCCATCAGGGTACTCACATCAAGATCTCAGCATCTCAAAGGAATGTTGCAGCCTGAAGCACCGGTGAATGCCGTGCGCCGCGTAGCAAAGCGTCTCCACTGAACTGAGGCGGATATATAGCAGGAAATCGGTCTTCAGCTTACCAGTATTTCACCAAACTAAAGATTTTCTTTGACGTTCGGAAAATAAGGAACGCCCATATACCATGTGCAGAAGAGTACTTTGGACATGCAGCAGACATGTCGTCGATAGACACTGAGTAAAACCCTTGGACGGTTTATTCAACTGATTTTTCATCTGTTTAATAAGATTTGAAACAATGCTTTTGAATCACTGAAACACCTAAACTTCTTTCCATGATATATATTCTAAGCCGATAGCTAAAAGTATGAATGAATGAATGAATGAAATTTTCCACTCAATGTGTTTACATTTTTGATGTCATTCGTAAATTTGCAAAACGCATTTTTAACGTAAAGAACTGTTGAATGCCCAACGGCATTATCGCCTTTTGATGACTTGGACGAATTTCCAACGATTTTTGGAGAAAGGTAAATACAATTTAGCCACGAAAAATATGGGTCAGCCATGTCTATTATGCTGTTGCATGTAAATTCAACATTCTTTCAAAAAACTCCACATTCAAGAAACATGCGACTAATAGTAACTTCAAATTGCATCATAGTTCATCCTTAGCTTTTTTTTTATTCTAATTCACGAAAAAAAAACATGTGAAACATTTAAGATAGCACCTTCACCACACATTCAGCGTCAGAAATCCAGCATTTAATTTCAAGCTAACTTGGATAAATCGAACGCAAAATTTTCATAGAAAACTGATAGCAATCTACTGTTTTAATCGCTTTTGCACATGACCCGACTTTATCGATGACCAAGAAGGAGAAATTCGGATGTTTGGTGAACGCATTGAGCTTCTCTATCGTACGCACGATATTAAGTACGAGGCCATTTCTCGTCACGACATCCCCTCTTTTCCTGAGTTTTCCATTTCGCCTACAGCTCGTGTTCCGCTTCCGCAGCGCTCACCCTCATCCGAAGTCAGGAGACTCCTTACAGTATGGCAACCTTCGAACTAAACTCCTCGCAGATCAAACCGTCCCTGTGAGCCCTCCATGAGAACTCAAGGTTCATTATAGGAAGTAGTTCGAACACGATACGAGTAATGATTGCTCAATCTTTTAGAGGGTCAAAAAAATTTGTTACTCTTTTTTCAATTAAAACTGGAACAACTAGCTAATGATAAGGTAGAAAAAGAGAGTGTGGAAATTTTACCTATAATATTCGCTTTTCACTCTCTCTATAGTGTATTAGTCATTTATAATTTATATTGCTGCTTAAATTTACGTTGAATACTATTTTCAGTGATCACATTATAGCCTGCGCTCCAGATTTAGTGCAAAGCATTTCTGTGCGAGTTGGAGGGTGCGGCCTTACCGCAATCGCATCAGTCGTGGACGATGTGAGATGCAGCACTCAAACAAATGTCTGTGTGGTGTCGATGCTTAGTAAGGGGCCGTTGAAGCACCGTTGGAAAGGAATAAATTTGTTTAGGGCTCCAGGATGTTTTGTTACCACGTGCTGATGTGACGCGCTGATGCGAGTAAAATAAGTTTCATGCGAAAATGTCTAACTTTTAAAGGTGATCATTGTGGTCCGATGTTCTTTTGCAAAGCAATCAATGTTTTCTCAACATTAATACTGTTATAATCTTATTTCACTTTTCACTTTCATGAGTTATGATGAGAAAATTAGACGAAATTTTGCCTCAACCGATGCTCATTTTTTCCAAGCCATTCCCTGGTCATTTTCAATGGCGAATATACGGTGACATTTTACCAAACTTTCTTTTCAAAAATCCAGAGAAATCGCAAGATGTGCTCAATTTTACCACGCGCCATACAATTGCACCGTTAGTGTAGGTGTTCGTAAGCACATTGCATGCATCATACATGCGTGACCTGCACTCAATGCTACGCCTTGGCATCCATGACCTCCAGCCACGCCCAGTCCTCTACATGCAAATATAGATCGCGGATGAACACACATCTAGTGCACAGTTCACATCTTGCACTTCCGTTAGTGAGGGGTGCCGTACGTTTGACGAAGGATATTTTATGCAGTAATAATGTAGGTGCGTCAATTGGGCTAGATCTCCGGCCACCGCCAAAGGAAAAATACATATATTACATTCTTTAACATTCAAAATTTTAGTGTAAAATGTGTGATTAAGAGCGTGCGCTTCGACAGCACGTGCGTTTTAAAGCAAAGAGTGAACAGAAAATTTGTTCTGGAGGTACGAACTCATCGCCTCCTGTGGCTTAACTTTACAGACTGGTGAGTTTCTTCCTCTAACGCACGTAATGCGAGAGAGGTGAAGAGATGGAACCAAGAAAACCTTGTTTTTTTTGCGTATGAAGTTGATCTTCTTGTATCCAGTAGAAACAGTCCGTAGTAAAACAAACTTCCTCGTTTTTTTGACAGTTTTTTCTACGACCGAGCCAGACTCTCTCCTAGAGCAGGGGATTCACCGCGCAGACAAAGCCCACTGAGGTTACTAGCAAGGGCGCCATCACAGTGAAAGATGGTCATGATGTCCACAAAACTCGAGTTGATCAGTCAGAAACCAGTACAAAATGTGAGCAAGCATTTTAATCATCTTCAATTATCTGCTGTCTTGATTTTTTAGGAAGGAACAGCAGAAGATATACTGTATGAAGGCTATATTATCAGAGGTGCTCGGTTGCAACAAAGGATTTTTTACGATACTTTTAATCATGTTCAACAGTAATGACTCAAGCCTCAAGTGAACGTGTAAACTTTTAAAATAACATAAATTTTGGAAAGTTGTAGCGTTGTATAAGAACAGTTGAGGAACCTCCGTGACCCTTCATTTCCGCAATTCCCGATAACAATTTGTGTACATCTCCATATGGAGGAGTGTATGAGCAGTTTAATAGACAAAGAGAAACAAGTGTCCAAACCACCTCTCGTGAGGTTAAACATAGGGCTGAATTAAACTGTGAAACTCACTGCTCCAACAAGTCACATTGCTAAGTTTTGTACAATGCGGATTGCTCAAGTAATCTTGAACGCGGAATCAATTTTATGACAAAAAATTAAGAAGGATTAAACCTAATTCGCAAATTTTAGTTGACAGCAGTAACAGATTATTTAATTGTGTTAGTACTATAGCAAAGCGTTGATCATCAAGGTGTAAAATACCGCGTAGTCTTGAGTTACTAAGATCATCGTTAATTAGTTCCAATTTCTCGGCCAAAATCGAATGATGACCATGAAATGAAAAAGGGTTGACTTGAGCCCAAGCAAGCCTATAATCCAACTAAGAGATTATTTTTACGAAATAAAATGTTTTATTCGAAACTCAAGGAAAAATAGCATCCCACAATTAAACGTCAATCACAAAAATGACTGTGGTTCTTTTCCTAATGCAGTATTAATTTAACTTAAGCACACAAGTGTTACCAGCATCCACACAAAACATGGGTCATATCGAAAGACTAGGAAAATAGCCGCACAAAATCATCTAACAGGTGTGGGCATGCTGTCTCAAACCTCAAGTTGCTGATATAAAGGATAATCCGACAGTCCTACCATGTAAAACGTTCAAGAATTTTTTTATTGAGATATACTGAAAAATTCGCAAACAGCACAAAGTAAGATGCAGTTATATATGTGCTTTTTACCTTTTCAAGAACTTTAGAGCAGCGGGTCATTTGCCAGAGCGAGCACAGCGCACAAGGCGTTCACTGCCTCGAGCGTCCATCAGCTCACTCGCATGGCTGCCCATGATCTTCTGATGCGAGCATGGAACTCCCACGGAAGTACTGTATCATGAATATTCCAGGAGTTGAAGGCAGTTTACTTAAATTCTTCGATCAGAGGCAGTAGGCTGATTCTTTTGAAGATGAATCTTGAGTGAAAATTGGGCGGCATATCAAAAATGAGGTATAGTTGCAATTTGAAATAACAAAATTTAGGTCCAGAGTTGGGATTTATATTTGCGCGAATTGAAAAATAAATCATTATTATGAAACAGAAACTTTATTATAAAAGCTTATTTAAACGCTCTGTTTTAATAGTAAATTCGTTTACTATCCACGTAATTTTTAAATAAAAATTTAACGTAAAACAACTTCACCGCAACCAAGGTTTACGAAAAAGCCATAGAACTACAAAGCAAATAGTTCACCAGAAATAAAATCCGAGGCCGTAGGCTGCGAACAAATCCTTTTCTAAACAAATAACTTTTAAATTCTACACCACGAGCAAAGACCTCTAACCTCTTTCTATGGGTTGACCACTGATAGGGAATGTTATAGTTCGTTAATACTACTGCATAACAAGCAGGCGTGCGTTGCATGATCCGCTTGACGGGCTGTATGCGATTGGACTTGCACAAAAATAGGAGACCGCTGCTCTGTAGGAAGTGAGCGTGTGTAGGACACGCGCACTGCCGCGCGCGTTTTTTATGCAAACCACTCAAAATGACAAGGTCGGGTTAAACTTATGTCTTTTTTTTCTGCCACATTACACAATTCCATACAAGAGATTACATACTTACGCATATATTAATACATGTTCCTTTTGTTTTCGCAAATGAGGTTATGATATCCGATGTAAAATGTTCTGAAACTTGAAATTTAAAACTCATATTGTGCGAGCAAAAAAAATGTAAGGTTATGATATCATTCAAGGGTTTACACAAAAACAGTCTTTTGCTTCAAAGTGTAAAACATTCTTTTATGCAAATTACCTAGTTTTATTTCATTTGATATTTGACACTGAGACTTGGGTCGGGATTCACATGATGCAGAAAGAAGTTATTCTCGTAAAGGAACTCTTTACACTTATGCAACACATAGCTACCTACTTGCTTCGACATGAGTGTGACAACAACAAGGGCGGACTCATAGCCATAGAGTGTGTTCTAAGCTGACTGAAAGTGAAAGTTATAAGCCATCCACCGGTAGAAATTCGAATAGCAAAAGCCTATGAAAACGCTTGAAAAATGATGGGTGTCTTCATGAAGTGAACGTTGAGGTGCTTGCAGAATGTGAAGCAATAACGTGAAATAGTCTCTCTCTTCTACACTAATGCCTACTGTCGACCAGCGCGCACGTTTGCGGCCTTCGATGGCCTGGCGGGCGCTGACGGCAAAGTAAAAGACCCGCAGTATTGATAGCGTACGACGCAATCGGTGACGGAAATGAGGACCTTTGCATCGATCCACAAGCTCATTGACAAGGGGCCCGAGTTGACATTCTGCAGCCCACAACTTCCTCATGACACATCTCGCGCGCTGAAGTTCTTACACAGAAGAATTGTCTAGCCATTGATCGCTCGAGCGAAGGCAAAGATAAAAACAAGGTCATCCAAAATACCGAGATTCGGGGAACGGCAAAAAGCGTCGAACGCAGAGTAACCTTTCAAGGTCTGGTGGAGTCCTCGGTGTGATATTAGAGAAAATTAAAGATAATTCGATGCCTTAGTTTTTCAGCTACTATTTAGGAATTTGTGCGTTGAAAGAAGTCATTAAGAACAGTTATCAGAAATGATAACAAAAAATGTAATAAAACATATATATGGATTTGTATTTTATATATAGATATAATATAACAAGAATATACGCCTGTATTTGTGAGTAAGCTTTGAGAAACAATTGTTTCTTAAAAACCAGACTGAGGATGACCTTTTTATCTTTTCATGACAAGTAATTCATGCCACTGAACAGGCTTTGAATCCGCTAGTCTGCGTATTTGAGTAGGATAGTTCAACTCAGGTCGGTAATCTTTGATGTGAGATACTATTTGATGGTTCTCACCTATGACCTTTCTTGTAGCAATTCAGCTCTCAGAAGCGTTGGTATGTATTTTTTCAGTTTATAAGGCTATCTTTAGAAACACCCTTCTGGGTAGAATGGTTTTACAAGTTCGTGGAACTGTTTTTATAAAGATTTCGTGATAAAAATGTAAAATTTAAACGATCCCCTCGAAGCTTTCATCAACAAATAACGTAATAGTACAATGTTTTTTGGGGTGTTCGTTGATGGTCAATTAATATTTCTACGGTGTGAAGTCGAACTCCAATTGTTAGTTATCGAATTGTTAAATTTAAATTTACGTATGCAATCTGCCGGGTCACATTTAAGTACAATTTCCATAAGGAATATAGCTATTGCGATATGTTCAACTTAAATTGAAAATACTTTGATCACTTTTCCTGTTAGCCTAAAATAGCTAAAACATGAATAACAGTGGTTGCTAAAAAGCAAGTATAAGGTTGATATGAATAGCATGCTATATATTAGGGTAAAAAGCCCGTCTTTTACCGTACTCTTACCTCCGACGTGAGAAGAGGGTTGAGTGGAGTAGACTTGACGAGATGCAGGTCAAAATCCTACGTTGTTTTTTGACGACAAGATTCACGATGCATGACTGGCTGGGCACTAGTGACTACACTCATGCTTCTTCACCGTCACAGATGAAATAGACCAATGCACGAGCATCATTACTGCGCAGGTTCTGGTTCATTTCACTCCCACGGCATACAACGCGACGATTTGCTCTTCATCATTTTATACTCAAACCAAAGCTTAACAGAATTAAAATGAATGGCTAAAACACATCAAATGCCCGTAGAAGAAATTAACTGCTGGCGAATACGAAGAAAGCTCATAATTCAGGCTCGGAGGCTATATTGACTTGGCGTAATAGAATTGCACTCAAATACTATTGATTTATATTAAGCCTTGGGGAGTTTTAAAATGCCAACTCTAATTCGAAGATTACTCAATTTAAGCACCTGAAAACAAGACATTTAATATTGTTTGTAGAAAACTATATATTCCAAAGTTCCGATCACGGTCAATATAACTAATTCCGAATACGACCGTCCGATCCCGTCACCAAAAAATTAAAGCGATCCCGAACTTCCGATCTTCCGATCCTAAGATTTCAGTCCCCCGTCAAGTCCGCCGTCTGATTTTGGATGTCGCTCATGTCAGCCTCACTGACTGCTGGCTATCATCGCTCGCATTTCTGACCCTAGTGCTGCCGCTGGACATGGGAGTCAAGAATTTTTCCATGTTTGCTTCAGCTAGATTAGAATCACTGGATATCTACTCTTTATCTTTATGTAACAGCGAAACAGTAATGTCAAACAGCGAAATTTCACTTTTCATTTGAACCTGTAAAATATAAAAGTAACCGATGATTGTTCAAACGATCGATCAACATTAATTCATTTCTATACATTAGGAGAAAATATTACTACAAATTACGTTCAATATATGATCACTGTTCACTATTAAGGCTTCAAACGTCCAATAAAATCAAATCACTGAAAATAGCGGGGAAATTGGAGCAACACTAAACCAGCAGTAGTACTGGAGTTCTAAAACTCGAGAGATCGCACACGTGTAATGACACTTCCAGAGCAGTAGACCGACTGGTACGCAGCTTCAACAACAGTAACTGTTTATGAAGTTGCGTACAAGAAAAAACGACATCTACGCAAGACGAAGTGGTCGTCTTTGTTTGTTTTCATTTTTTCCGTTACGACCGGGATCGGGATCGGACTTACATTTTTCAAGAGCGATCTTCGCACTTCCGATTTTTTCCACCGGGAGGTTCCGATCTTCAAGTCCGATCCCGATGTGGAAGATCGATCGTGATCGGAAGATCGGAAGTTCGGACTTGGGATGCGAACGCCCACCACTGAAAATTACAATCAAGGCTACCTGATTTACTTAGGCTTAAACTTAATGCCTAGTTTCCTTGGTAGATGAAGGGAGAGGAAAACAAAATTTAGAGGTTGAATGCAGGAAGGGATTCAATATCAATCGAATTTTTCAAAATTTCACGTCGAGTTATTTATTGTCAGTGACTGGAAACGGCCAAGCTGAGAAGCGCGAGCATCAAAAACCATGCATTTCTTGTCGTTTCTCAGTGCAATTGTAATGGCAACGCAATGGAATGCTATTTCACTAAAAATTGCAACACGTGTGCAAGGTGTGTACTTCAGGGGTAAGGTTTGCAACCCGCAACGTGACTTTATGCATGCACACAGTAGACATTAGGTTTGGGCAACAAAATTTAAAGCACACAATTTTTAGTTGGTATACACGTCACTGATAGATGGCATAACTATCATTGAGATACGACAATTCATAAAGAATGTTTATGTAGTTATAGTTAAAAAGGCCGAACTTTCACCTATCAGTAGAAAAAGAAAATGAGTGTAACCGTAGACGCCATAATTTCGACACACTGTTGTTCTTAGCGGAAAGAGAGATGAATTTTTGTTTCATCAACAGTGGGCATCATATGATAATTATTAAGATTGCAAAAAATAAAACTACACGTAACGAAAATTCGATCAAAATTGACTTTGACAACTGCATTGAATCATTACAGTTGGTGGAACGAGCGATTTCAAATCAAAGTCAAGCGAGTGAACTCAATTCTTTCCCACATCTTGAAAAGTGTCGTCTAACCATTCGAAGGTTAAATAAATGCATGTTTTTACACAGTCTTCAAGAAAGAATTTTTACACAGTTTCACAGCAGTTTACACAGTTTCTACTCAGATTCACAGTTATCGAAATTCATTCAAAACCTGAACAGAAATTT
This sequence comes from Platorchestia sp. MABIK, assembly GCA_014220935.1. NCBI lineage: Eukaryota > Metazoa > Arthropoda > Malacostraca > Amphipoda > Talitridae > Platorchestia > Platorchestia sp. MABIK. The sequence continues at coordinate 83,028 of JACJUY010001659.1, read as the reverse complement.
GCGCAAACCAGGCTTCAGTTGCTCAACCCGGCCTGGGGCCATGCATTCTCGACAATTCTTGCCCGCGCACCTGATATACTCGCCAGCATCGTTATTCAAACGTCTCGTGTGTACGGTTGGGCAGTGTTGCCTAATGCATCGTAAAAAAATCAAGTAAATAGTTAATTGTGAGCATTGCTAATGAAATGATCCTGGAATATACATGAAATGGTCCCGAAATATTATGCATCTCAGTGTACGGACACGCTTGAATTCATATAAACGAATTTCATTAAACTTTATCATGAGAGAGCTTTTTCCATAAGATTAATACCCAAATGAAGTGGTCTGAAAGTTTAAGAGCCCAGAGCATACGGCAAGAAGATACTTAAGCAAACACTCAGTATTTTGTTTCATGTGCAATAAACAGCGGAAAGGGATGGATGGCAGGGGAAAACAACGGACTGGAACTATAGTAGTTCCTCCCATCGATTAAATTCACCATAATAATTATAAAAGCTATCCATTCCATCTAAATGGAAAACGTCTGAGTGCACAATATCACTGTACAGTTTTGTTTTCGAGTTGTCTTCTTAACTTGGTATGTTGGTCTTTATTCCGTCACAGTTGACAGTTGAAGCCTGCATGGCGCGGCATCTGCTAGAATTGTCACAGTCAGCATCACTGCACGAAGGTTAGCAGGGATTTTTTCATAGTTTTACAGCATCCTTTGCATAATTGAAACTTTTGTAGTTCACCTGATCCACAAAGCAGGCAATTTACAATCACTCACATGTTTCTTGTCGTCTTTGTCTCCACGTAAAGACATCATACCCGTAACGTGAAGTAATGCATTAAGATAATTACAGTTTTGGAAACATGCCGCCCCTATGACAGTAATTATTTTTGAACCTTAATTCCCTGTCTAATAGTAGATGTCAGTCGTTCCCTTGATGCATGCCGATGGAATTAGCACAAGTACATTAATTATTGAACTAGATTGTCTTACAGCGATCACTTCAAATTTAATCTCTGATTTAAATGAGCATAATTATTTTCGAATTCCGTTGATTGATATCAGTGTCCAGTACAGAGTTTCATATACCGCTATAAATGGATATTTATAACATTACATAAAAAATTGATGAAATACACAAACGCGAAATGATTCTTTGATAGCCCATTTTACCTATGACCGAAATGAGCAAACAGGAGCATACAAAGCTTGCAAAGCCTCCGTGAGATCAGGCCCCTCGAGAACTCGAGCAGTGCGGACGATAAGCAGTCTTATTAATGGCCTTGGAGGTTTCTACCACCCGCAAAATCGTTATTTTACGACTTTTAAACGTTTCTAAATTTAGATCAGGAAGCAAAAGAACTAAAAAAAAAGATACTAAATTAGCTCAACTTTATT
>JACJUY010001659.1:3292-66795 GCA_014220935.1 Platorchestia sp. MABIK | reverse complement strand
ACATGTATACAAGCTCAAAAATAGTTCGGCATTTCTGAAGTTTAACTATCCCACGCATTATTTTTTTAATTATAGCGCAATTTTTATGAAACTAGCACAGTATATGTAAAATTGAATTTGGAACACATCTATAATTTTCTGATTTTCTTCTTTATTTTTCAGAAAAAAGAAACATCTTCCTTTGTACGTTAGAAGATCTTGAGCATTTATTGAATAGTGAAGTGTTGCTATTAGAGTAATTGCAGTATTACAATTTGATTCTGACTAATGTGAATTGTGTAAAATGTGGCTTCCCCATGCAATTTAATGCTGCAGCTTTAAAATTTCTGTGTTCCAAATATTTTCTTACACGGAAGTATAAGCTTCTACAAGAAGGAACAGCTTTTTTTGAGGGAAGTTATCTTTCGATCCCAATAAATTTTGAAACTTATTCATTTTCATTTGTGCCTTGAACTTTCTATGGTTGTGATCTGTGAATAATTAGGTTTAGATGATCATACAGTTGTTCATTGGCTTAATTTCATTAGGGAGGTTTACGTTGTTTCTGCTACGTTTTCATCGTTAGGTTTTTCAAATGTGGTCCGATTCTTATGAAACTTGCACACTTATATGAAAATAAATTTGAAACACGTTTCATTACGTGTTTGGTATTTTCAAAGTTTTCCTGATATTTTTCGAAAAAAATCGTGTGGTAGATAAACTTCAGAAATCCCACTAGTTCCTTTAAATAAGGAAGATATCTCCCTTTTGAAGAAGAATAAAATTTAACCCGTTCGATATTGACGGTACAAATTAGAACCTCTCATTTTTCTATCGTAAGAAATAGAGAAGTGCGAATTGCGACTTCGCATTGCTGGTGGCACAATCTAGTACCTCTCTGGCATTGATATCCAGCTCTATCTGGCAACTCTAGCTTCCAAACAAAGAGTTGCATCACAATTGGTTTTGCGCCATGGGTTTCCAAAATACTGTGGGTACATATAAGTATCACTATAAATTTGTTTTCATTTTATACTTTTAATTGCTTCTATGAGCTGTATACCTTTATGAACTTCAAATTTAACCCAATTCAGCGTAAAAAGTTTAAAAAAAAAAATTTATTCAATTGTGGCATCGAAAGGGTTAAAAACTTTTCTTCACTATGACGCCAATTCAAAGGCTACAGTTGTTAGATGCAAGCAAGTTCCCCATAAAATTTTTCTGTAAGGAGAAATTGATAAGTTACTCATGAAATTACAAAGAAAACGAATAACCCTGAAGTTTTCTTAGTTTTGGGTAACTTACATAGCTTTCGTGTGACAATTGTGATATTTTGAAAGATTTTTGTTGTATGGTTGAGGAGGGAGTAACGTATATCTGGGGTTTTTACTGAAGGTATAATGCGTTAGCGTCGTCCTACTTCTATTTTAAACTGTTCTGACACTAGGTAAATAATTCGTGTGTACTAGAAAAGTGTTTTTCGATATAAGCCTGATAGGAACAAGATGACGTGGATAAAAAGGAAGAGTAAAATTACGATGATGGAGAACGTGATGCTGCTTAGGCTCGGATAGGCCTGGAATGACTCGACCGGTATAGACTTCACAAGCTGAAGACTTTAGAATTCTCTCAGTGTTTATGCTGCAAGAATCCCCATTGGGCTGGGAAGAATAACACTACGATTACTCCGTTTTAACACTTTTGAAATATTCCCAAACCGCGCCGTTAAAGCGGGTAGAATGGAAGTGCACACTGACACTTGTCGCGGTTGTGCTGAAGCAGGAATCCCTCTCCCTCAACTGACATGCTCGCTTCCGCGAGACAAAGGCCTTGCGCAGCTTGACAGCTACTGTAACCAGACAGGCGGAAATTCACCTCTTCAGAAGGAAGAAAGACAGTATATTTCCAATTAGGTTAATTCAAAATTAATGATGATTTTTAACACGTTTTAATTCCGTTGATAAATGAACATGGGTATAATAACAACAGATGTCAGTGTGTGTGTACAAAAAAGGAGAAAAACATAAAATGAATTCTGTTGGTCAAACTATATTAAGTTTTAACATATGTAATAATAAAAAACTCAAAGACAGTGGCACATTAATGTGATACTCTTTTGACAGTCCCCACTTACATTGGCATTTCAGTTTTAGAGTCTGCGATATCAGGGAGTAACGTTGAAAGTGTAATAAGTGAAAGCAAATAATTCTATGTTCAAAACCAAAAGGTCGACGTGGCAAATATTTACAAGTATGCTTTCGTGCATACATGTAAAAATGCATATAAATTTTACACATGCGAGGACGTTGCTGAATATTTGAATATTCACGTGAATAGCTTTGACGATGAATTCATCAAAGGTATCTGACTAATTTGTTTTCTCTGTAACAAATAAAATGTTAACCAAGAATGATGTGGTTATTGCTATCTGGCACCCCCCTGGTAGGACTCCAGGGGAGATTTGATAGATATTTTGGTCTTCATGGGCCAAACGCCATATTGTCCCTCAACGTAATAACTAATTCTAGAAGGTGCATTTTACTATCTAGCCAAACTAGTAAATGACGTGATTCTAATAAAATTAGAAGAGCAGCTAAAGCCATAAAGTCAAGATCCAATTTGAGTGTGATACAATTTCATTAAACTCCTAATTATTAGGGCTTAGACTCAGTTTGTTGCACTATTTCTTTGACATATGCTCCACCCTTCACCATCGATTAGCTCTGTCCGAATGGGGGGCTTTGGTGATATTGTTGGAGGGTTGTGGTATAGTGGGAGTAGGCTCTCTTTCTGGCCTACGGAGTTATAGGGGAGTAGACTTACTTTTCCCTTTAACTAGTGGTTCAATAAATTGACACTAGCCCATTGCGTGATCACTCAATTTATTTCGAGGAACATATGCGCAATATTGATCACAGTTTCGCGATAGCAAGTTTCAAAATTTTGAGGAATTGCGAGGTGTCTGGAAAGATTTAAAATGAAGCTAAGTTAATCGCTAATACACAAAAAAAATCAATATACAAATGTCATGGAGATATAAATCTCAGTATGAACAAACAAAATATGCCTAGATATGAGCAAGAAAGAAAAATAAGGAACGAACTAGACGCTGGCTGATTATCGCACTTCTGGCGCCTATAGGTTCGACCTAGCTTTGCTGCGCTGAGTTAATTCTTCAAACTAGCTTTTACAAAGCAGGGACGGCGCCAGAAGTGGCTGCCATACTTTTGACCGTAGTAATTACTTTTGTTCAAAAGTATGTCCGGATGCACGCTGTTCTATTCAACAGACGCCTTGGCCGTGACACTGCGAATTGAATGGTACCCATCTCGAAGCTGGCTATTTCGGTGTTGCTTCGATGTGCTCGTCGTAGCCGAGTTGTTAAAAAACTTGCCCTTTCGTGAAGGTGTAGAGGGTTCGAATCCCGGTGCTGTGTGGCGACTTTATCCGTTAGGTATAGGGTAAAAATTTAAAGCACAATACCCCACTCTACCCAGGTGTCTGAAACGGGTACCGGTCTTGACCGGGGGAAACCGTCATGGCGTCCTGGTGTTAGTTACAAGGCATTTGAAAAACCAATGTAAAAGGTGACATGTATCAGGCCTGATTGGAAATAAAGCGTCCTTAGAAAGCCGATGTTTGTTTGTTTGAACGGGTCTTGATTGGAACGAGACAAACCCTGACCTCCTTAATAACTATCTAGGCCTTAGTGTTGAGCCCGTCCACATTCAATCACTTGAATCTTTAATACTTGTCCCATCTAATGCAAAAAATGGTTTTAAAGAAATCAAGATTGATGTTCATTAAATCTCTACCTGTTTGCACTCGTGCTTAGTAAATAGCACGGTATGTTCCGACATAAGAAACTCCATGCACTGAAATAACAAGTTAAGAATGAAGAGGAAGGCAAGACATAAATGAGAGAGCGAAGAAGGTATGAGCACCAAAAGAAACGCTAGAGGTAAAGGTAAAGGTCCCAAAGACCTACCTACAGCTGAGGTAACCTAATAGTCATCCCCTAGGAATATCAGACCCTATATAGAGCATACGACGTAAACATTGAACTCAACTAAGCCTATTGGCCTCTGGGAGGAGACTGTGAGGAGAAAAACGGGTGTGGAAATATCATGAGTCGAAAAATTTTTAAGTGAACTGAAATTTTATTAACTTGAGATTCTGTTATATTAAATATGAGTCGTCCGAATTTTAAAAATGATTACCACTGAATGTAATATTTTCTTATCTATTTTACTACACTCACTACTCATCCATAATAGCGTTTTCACATCTTCTGTGCCCAAAATGAGTAGATTTGAAGTGATTTTTTTTGTCATTATGAGCATCTCAGAACAGACACAAGCATTACGAAAACAAATTTGATTCACTAAATATAAAGCTGGGTTTCCGTCGCAGTGGCCAAAACTTGTGCTTGCTGTCGCGGTGGGCAGCTGTGACGTAAACGCAACTCTCACCTTGAAATGATTTTTTAAATTAGGATGCCAAGATATTCTCGTAGTAATTTTCAAATTTTGGAAGTACCACGATACTCGGATCTCTATTTGTTGACGCATACCGTATTGTTTTAATGCTTTAGTGGGTGTAGTAGCTTGATTTTTACATTAGGAGGCAAAATGTGAGACGTGCCTCTGCAAGACCATCAAAGACTGAAGCTCTCTCAATGTTATCTATAAAATACACTCTCCAAATCATAATTATGTAAAAAATATTGCACTCATTAAGATTTACCCTGGAAAAACAGAAATATGCAGTGAGGAAATAAAATCCCAGAACAGAAATAAAATCGCTACTCGTTGTATTCTGATTCTGCATTTGAAAATTAAGTACGCAAACCTCTTAGAGTATTCACCCATAACATAACATAGTATGTTTTTTGTTCTTTGAGTTCTTTGAAGATTCTATTCAGAACTCTAATTTTGAAATCATACTAGGTTAAATTCGATTCAATCGTGGGTAAAATCATCCACGCCAAAAATAAAGCGACATGGAAGTCATTGAAAATGACTTCCTTAAAATTAAAATTTAGGCCTAAATTTTCCTGAGGTAACTAACTTAAATGAAAATGATACTCAGAAATAGTCTTTCAATCTTTAATTTTGTTTGTTTCATTATTGCCCCTTGAATATAAATTATCCTCTTTTTAACTCATTTTAAAGTTCATCATAAGGAGAAATAAGACACGTAAGAAGTTAAATGATTCGTACCATTTTAAACATGATGTAACGCTATATAATTAAAAGGACTTCTACCAAAATGGAAAGAAGCCAATTAATGGAACAGTTTCAACTAACTAGTAGTGTTCCTCTCTTACTACAGACTTACATTTTGACCAATTCGGATCAAAAGACAGCTGAAATCGACTTTTTTGTCCACTTCGTTAATGCCAGATTCTTCTTACGATCACTTCGTTCTCGTGGGCTTGGCACAACATGCACAGCATGTCGCACCCTGAAGCTTGGAAATTTTATACGTAAAAATTTTCTGGTATTTTTCTATCACTTCCAAACGTTTCTATTGAAACAAACTTATACAAAAAGGTTTTCGTTCGTACTTTGAGCATGAACTCCGAACAATATTGATGTACTTTGAAAACGTACTTGATATGGCAGTAACTTATTTTTATTTGCAAATAAATTCTTCTGCTGTACCTGAATGTCACGAACACTCTCCAAAAATAAATTACAGGTAAGGATACAAAGTAAGTATGAGGGAACTCTGAGTCTTATACCCGGGAATAAGCTGAACGATTTAGCGAGAAGGTTAGCCTTAGTTACAATTTATCGCTAGGTAGTTAATGCATCTCTTAAGCACTACAAGTGCTCGTAAATAAGTCGTCCTTAGCTAACTGCAAGTAGGTTACATTTCATACCCCTTTAAACAGGCTGTAAGCGAGATAAAACTTGGGTGGAAGCTTAGATCAGTAACATGATATTTTGCTTTCCATCTCCTAAAATTTTTCTGGAAAATCCCTTCGTGGAGTGCACCTTAGATGTACGTATTAGTCGTTATTTTGGCGGCATATTGTAGCGAAGTTGGCTGATATTTTTGTAGCGGTCATGTTGGATAAATCGTTCATTAAGTGAGTTACACCCTGGACGCTATCTTCAGTCGGCGAAACCCTCGAGCCAGATACGGACTTCCTCTGGGCTCACTTTGCCCTGCGCCTGCGCCTTCCTCAGAAAGTCTTCAATGGTCCTCAGCATCACACCGGACCGGCTGCGCGTGTCACCTAAAGACAACTTGTATGAACACACGGGCAGAAATTTCAGAGAATAAGAGAGTGAGTATGTCAAAAGAATGCTGACTCGAAGGCGGTGGACCAAGGCTTCTACGAAGTAAGTTAAATATTCGTCCCTATACCCGTAGACTTGTTTGAGGTAGACTATTATTTAGGTTCCTATTTTAATAAAATATTCATACAGCTTTAGTCAAGTCACAGAACATGATGGAAATTAGCACTTAATTGATGCATCGTCTGAGAATTTTGAAGTTGAAGGAAAATGGTCATGAACGAGAATTTGTGATGAATTCTGGTCTTCCTTCTACTGAAAACCTACATGAAATATACGAGTAAGTCGCCTAACTAAGATTTCCCTGTCATGTAACACGCAGTACGGTCGACTTTAAGTAAATGTGATATAATATATAGACAATATTATTACATTTGCGCAAACGTCCGTTCACCGCCCGAAGCTTTGAAATTTCGGCCAGAACTTTGTTATATTTGTAAGCTAAGTATCCATTGTAATCTAAACAAAGCAATTTTGAGGCTTAGAAGCCGAAAATAATATTTTTCAGTTTTACTACAGATAAAGTGCGCGAAGTCTACCACTTTCATTAGAGTATAATTATAAGCGTTTTCCTATGAACATGTCACTTGAAAGTATTTAGTGCCAGATCGTACATTCATGCCAAATATTCTTCAACATTTTTGAAGGTGGTACTTCTTTATTGCTAACCACATTAGAGTAGGGAAGAAATAGATGTTAGGTCAGCATTAGAGCACCTAGGTAAATGCTGTTACCGCTATAAATTAGGACATAAAGAGTACACAAAACTTTAAACTACGCCCATTCCAACGTGTTCAGTGAACACTTCATGGAATGTTGTATTTGGTTTACTTTCTTCACCAAAAATGTTTTGGCTCAAGGATTCTTATGAAAAATTTTAATCGTTTTATTTATTTATTTTATATTCAAACTCGACGAAACCCGTGTTTCTGGAGTGAGACGCAACAGGGTGTTTTGCGTGTACTCCAGGAACACGGCTCCAGCAAAGTGCACTGCTGTGCGGTCAGTTAGCATCCCACAGTTAATCAGTGAAACGAGTAAAATTGAAAATCGCTGTTAAATCACCCTTGCTGAAGCAATTGTTTTAGCTTATCTCAGCAGAAAAAGAGCAGTTTGAAAACTCTCCCTGTTGAGAACTATTGTCACACGAAAATGAATGACTTACCTGTGCCTTGGATGCCCGGGAAGCCAGGGCAGGTGAGCCTGCCTCTGTAGTAGAGCTGCCAGCGTTTGATGCGAGGTGTTTGGTCGTAGCGGCAAGTCACCCCCAGGAATTGGAAGTCTCTGTTCTGCCACAGCCTGGAAACCAACGGGAAGGTTGGACGTGTGAACGCTTTAACTGATAATCTTGACCTTTCGCTTCGAAATTGAAAGCGGGTAACTAAAGTAGAGCATGAACATTATGCAATGAAGGGTATCGTGAGAGAAGCAATAAAATTAAACGTTTTGCTACACCTGCTGAATGCTCGAATAGAAACTCTCAGAAAGTATAGACACCTGCTCACAGTTTTAAAGACTGATGTTCACTTATGTTTGCAGTTAATCTACACCCGTTAGTTTTAGTCGTTCACAATGGAGGGTTTCGTTTTTCTGTAAATCAAAACGAAAAGTTTTGGGATCGCGGGAAAATTTTCTGTTTTACAACAGAGGCAGAAGACAAGGTGCACTGGTCAATGATGAAAGTTTACAGGTGAAGGCCGAGCTTCTTGTGTTGTAGTACATTTAGAATATTTAACGTAAAGTTGGGCTTGAAATTAGATGAAATACTATTATTGTTTAAAATGTTTTGCGTTTTGATAACCATGAAGAAACCTGATTACTATTCCATTAATTTGTCTGCTAATCAAAGGAATGCTGATGTATTCGTTTAATCATGATTCAGATTAACGTTCACATCGTCTGCTTGGTCATTAAAGTAGAGGAAAAATCTACGTGGAGACTCACGATGCAATTTGCTGTGAGATGACCGGGATGAGGTCGCGCAAGTCCTGCCCCTGCGACTGCTGTGCGCACAAGACCGCCACGACCGTCACCAACAACAGCGATGCTTTACTCTGCGCGATAAATTATGTTAACATTTTTACTCTTAATGAAATAAATATGTCATGAAACAGTTGTAGTGGATATCAATTATATTCTCCTAAGATATTACATGGGAAAAAGATGTAAGTAGGAAAAGCCTTCATTTTTTAAACTCACTCATTGCTTATGATGAAGGTGTTAGTCGATGATAAAATGGTTCAAACGAGCAAACACAAGTTCTGTGAACTACTCACTCCAGCACGTAATTTTGCTCATTCCCAAGTCATTATAAAGACCATAATCAAATCCATTACTGACAAAGAATAGCAGTCTCGTGTTTGTTGTATTAATGTAAAGTAGACACTGAGATTCTATAACTGATGATGGTTTTTTATTGAAAACTCCCAGCCGTTATGCTGCCTGCACATTCGGTGAATTGGTGTGGTCACTTGAAAATGAACCAATTTCAATGAAGATCAACGTTACCAAAAATCTCGTAAAATCTTAATTAGTGAACCAAAAGATGGCTTGAATTAAGTGGAAATCGAGGCTTGAAGAAAGCCATCAGTTTCAATTACAAATTGTGAAAGAACTCGTACAATAATTAAAACGTAATCATTCATTTGTCTAATTGAGTAGACAAATTTCAGAGCCTGAAAATACTGTTTTGAGCTCGCAAGCACATGTTCACTCACAACCAACATTGATAATAGAATTCTACTAACAGTAAGAAGGAAGAAGATTCGTAAGTACATTGTTGAGGTACTGATTAGCTTAAAACCACAGAAAAATGTACCCCTATTTTTGAACATAGAGCTATGAGCAATACACTTCCCGAAATGTCTTCCCCAAAAATGTAACAAAGATGAGATGAAAAAAAGTTATTTTAGTTAGCCGTTGAGCCAGCGTAAGTTTTGCGATCTTTCTGTACAGTGGCAGAGTATCTAACAATATTTTCGTTTTTTATTGCAGCGAATATCTTTGTTACCTGTTCTCTATAATTGAGATAATTTAAATATTGTTCAAAACTTATTCCTAATATAAAAGCGTTTTATTCACTGGAAATTTTGTGGAAATTCAAGTTTAACTATTGCAATAAATGTTTACTGAGCTGTTACAAAAAGCTAAAAAGTGTCAATGTTGTCACCACTGTCTGTTTTCTATCTCGAGCTCTTAAAGCTTGATGCGGCTTAAACCTTCAAAATTTGTATTTGACTTACACATCGGATGCAGTTTTATGCTCTCAACAGCTGTAAAACGTGCATGAAGATTTTCCTAATCCTCGTGAGCGAGTAACCCCTGCTCGTCATCATGAGTTGTACTGAATTCTTCAGAGTTAACGACAATTTTGCACGCCGAAATCAACTCATCAATCTAATGGAACATAGTGCGATATCGTAAATAGAGTAAAATGAATGATCATCCAGGAATTCACTCTGGGAGCAATGAGGGATGATACTGCGCAACGGAAAAATACATTGCGTATTGGACGGTCTAAATCGTGTCGTATTTCTTTTTTTTTGCGGGTAAAGTGTTGGCGTATAAGTTTACAGATTTCCTGTGTGACATTCACTTAATTCTTGTTCTTGACTGTGAAAAGATCACGTAAATTCGCCCATACATCTCGAACGGTTAGAGTGTATATTGTCGGTATAGGCATAGAGCAGCCAAACACAATAACCGTCTGACCACTTGACTGAAGCATGACCTCCTCCACGCACAACCAGCTCAAGCATAACCAAAATGGTTTACTCTTAACGCTTTCCAAATTTTGGCCTGCTCACGCTCACACTATATACACTTACACGCATTCAAAAGCTAATTCCGCTTACATGTTCATAACATACACAGGACAAAAGCACACGCGCTGAAAGGGCAGCTTGATACTCCCGCTCATGCACTTATGAACACACGTTCTGCTGTTTTGTGCACAGAATTAAGCGATGCAACACTGCGCACACAAGCGAGACAAACGTAATCATTCAAAGCGAGCTTCATCGTTCGACTGATTTGACCTTGGAAGGCAGGACAAAAGTGTGCTTGAATTTTGCTATCACACTCAACACAAGATTAGCTGCTCAGTCAATTTCTGGCTTTACGCTGATTTTTCAATCGATGATATTTACATTTTATTTCTGTAATATTCTTCAGTTCTACAGTTGTACTGGTTAAGTTCAGTTTCGGTGACATTCAGGATAACATCTTCAACTCGAATGCTCAAAGATACAAAGACACAAAGCCTCAGCCTCTTGTCCCTCACCATTGCGAAGACGTAGCTAGATGGCGCCACGAGGTGAGAGGGAGGCTGTAGCGGAGTGCAGTGCTGTTCTGTGTAAGAAAAAAAAACTGACCTCACTGAATCTACTCACGAAATCAGGAGCTAAAGTGTAATCATTAAAACTGAAACATTCAAAATTTCGTTTCCACAATAATTGAGTGGTTTCAAACACAAAAAGAATTTTTGCTTTAACTTTTTATTACAGAGAGAACTGTCCGAGTCATTACAGAACAGCACTGTTGACTGAATAATCTGGGCTCCATCCTATATTGTGAATAATTCCTGCACAAGTTGTTACGTTTGCATACCCTTTAGAAAATCCGCGAACATAATTGACTTTTATTTACACAACAGTTCTTTTTAGAAGCCGTGAATTTTATTAATTTCGTCACCAGTGATTCAGTATTGATTATTACGATAAATTTAGGCCTTTTAACCTGAACACAAATTCTGTTTAACGTTCCTCTATGGAGTCTGGATGAGATGGGCACTCGATCGATTTAGGTGAACTAAACAGGTTATTTGAACTATAATATTTCGCTTCAAAAAACATACACCGAGATATGTTTATGAAGACGCATCCACATTTTAGAATTTGTGTTGAATTACTACCTAGGATATTAGGATATTAGGCATCCTTTTCACAATTTCAAATACAATATTTTACATTATTTTTCATTATTACATTTACATTTACATTACATTTCATTTTTCATTTTCATTATACTAATATCTTCATGTGTTTTCAACGTATGATTTGATCAGTGAAATGTAATGTTCAATGTTCACGGTAATGAGTGCCAGTGCAATCTAGGATACGGTCGCTGAAAACTGGTCCGATTCAGGAGTTGCGCACGTATCAACAATCGAAGTGAAAGCTTTATGTTTACTCAATATAGGTTAATTTTCATGATAAATTTATGAGTGCATTTTCATGAGTTTTACGTTATTTTCTTCAATTACCAATGTTCTGACAACTCGCAGTGGTACACTTTAGTTCCCCATGGGCTGAATGTTGCCTTCTAAGCAATAAGCAATTCAAAGTTCATACTGGCAATAATGTTACAAGTAACTTTAGATATGCTACCAGTGCTCGACCGCATATGAATATTATCATGTAAGTCTTAGTTTGAAGACCAATCTGACGTTATTAAATGATCATTAACCCTAGTTATTCGACCATAACATGTCAGTGGCTGGACCAATGCCGTTTTTTTTTCGCGTCAAGTGTTTGACCGCGTTTAGATAACTTATTTTAACCATGAAAATACGTGCAAAATCGCGCCTCCCACCTGTCAGTTGCACCACCAGCTCACAAGTAACAGCGTCAGTTGCAGATGTTAGGGCTTATAACAGTGGCGTCTTCAACAGCCGTCTTTGACCTTCGTCTGGGAATCCCCAGGCGAAACCGGGACTGCTGATAGCGATACTTCTGCAGGATGCAGCCAAGCCACCGGCGGCACCTTCTCAGAAGAAAACTTTTCCTGCGCACAAAAACGTTCTGCTTTGACCAGTGACTCGCGAAATTGAGTCTTGGAAAGAAAGTTGCAGCCCCAAAGGTCAGTGGAATTGCTGAGTGGAAACTACTGGAGTCTCTCTGGTGATCATGAAAGAAGATCGATAGGTTAAGTATGAAGCTGAGCTGTCTATGTTTAACTTTCTATTGCAGCTGGTCGATGCATGTAAGGGTTTATCAGTTGAAATGAAGACGATTCTTCCGCGAATGATCTTTAAAAAAATACCCCAGAGATAATCACTTAACCACTTATCAGACCCATGAGGAGTATTTTGTGTTCAATAAGATGTTTACATTTTCGAGATCTGGGATGGAAGTAAAGAATCATAGTACTCGTACATAGAACAGAAGCTGTCATATTTGTGACTTGTTATGAAGAACTTTAATCCAGGAAACTTTGTAAAAAATTCTTGCATCCGCTTCGCTTCAGATTAAAGAACGAACACACAGTGTGCCTTCAAAAGTTGACTTCAAGTCATCATCTCCGTCAAATTTTTGGGTAAATATTTTTCTAATTTCAGTTTGTTATTGTTCATTGAAAAGTTAGTACGAACTAAAACTTTTCCACTTTAGACAAAACTGCAACAAAATTCTACTTGAACAAGTATTGGAAAAGATTTATCGATTAATTGTTTCCAATCCCGAAGCATCAAAAGCTTAGCGTCATAACTATGCATTTTGAAAATCCTGTTTGTTTCTGCCCTCATATCAAGATTCAGAGTTTCCTCAAAAGAATGAAAAATACTACGAAAACCACGTGAAGTGGGGAAAACAAAACTTAACGGCCGGAAGAATTTATTCGCAACACATGAAAATAGGAAATACATTCAATAGTGGCGAGCAAATGTCAGGTGGGCAACATTTCATAACTGGTCAGCAGCTCGGTTTGACAGCGCTGCTTTCGGCCAAGTACAAAAGATGAGAATTGGTGTCATCTTCTCTGCCCAGTTCGGTTAGTCGCGTCCTGGTGAAAATGAAAGAAAAGTGCATAAATATAATTTTTCCAGAGTTATTCCGTTTCGTGATAGCTGTAGGTGAATAGTTATTAGAGTAGAGACGGGTCGTAGCCCATACAAGTTTTAGAGAAGGGTCGTAGCCCATACAATTTGTAGAGACGGGTCGTAGCCCATACAAGTAGTAGAGACGGGTCGTAGCCCATACAAGTTACAGAGAAGGGTCGTAGCCCATACAAGTTATAGAGACGGGTCGTAGCCCATACAAGTTACAGAGACTGGTCGTAGCCCATACAAGTTATATCCTTTCACCAGGTGAATTTATGGGAGCGAATTTCATGAAAGCTCAATGACCGCTAACTTACTGGTAGACATGCGCCAAGTCTACGTGAACTAACTTCAGCTGCCGTAAAGTAGGGAGTTCCGTAGACGACGATAAGGAGATACGAAGAATCCCGTCCAGGCACAGATTTCCACGCAGTCGTAGGTGCCGAGAAGAGGAAGGCGGGGCAGTGCAGAACGGTGAGAGGTAGCTTTAGGCCCTCATGGTACCCCCAAGAAGTTAGGTCGCGTTCGGACAGTAAACGCTCACGCTCATCGAAGCCTCGGGAGAGCGGTCAGAATGGCCCAGGCGAACGCCTCGAAGTTACGTGAAGCGAAACAATAAGTAGAGGGACGAGGCAGCTGCTTGGTAGTAGGTGTTCTGGCAGTAAGGCTTTGGAAGGATTAGAAGCCAGTTTCTTTTTGCTAGCCTTTGGTCACCTTGTGGTAAATAGGACAATTCACAAGACTGGAACAGCCTACCAGTGAACAAGAGCTTTCATTTATGGGTAGTTTATTTGTTTTCTTTAATTACTTTCCTAAAAACTCACAGCTTAGGAATTTAAACACCATTAATAAAACTTTTATTTTGGTTTTATTGATATTTCGATATTTGTTAATTCCGAATTTCAATGTCATGAACAAACATCGCAGTTATCCTCACGTAAAGACAAGCAAGCTGAAATATTTCCATGAATGTGCACTAAAACCAATCCTTAGCAAAGAAAATTTTCAGAAGAAGTGAAGAGAACAAAGTACTCGTGTGTATCAGATTCATTAATGAACAAACACTTCTAACGATATGTGTCGAAGTTCTCCTGCAAAAATATTCAAAAATTTCTCGTAAAAGTAATAATGAGGTTTAATACAACTTTCTCTGATCAATCAGCACTTAAAATAGAACAGTGTTAAATTTTAATACAAAGATAATCAAAGTAACACAGTAAACACATTTATAAAAAGAATTGTGTGAAGATTACATTACGGAACCCTAATAAAAAGCCGTTTTCGGTACATCAAAGTGAGCTTTGAACAAAAATGTTGAAAGTTAAGCGGGTAATCAATGGTGTGGTGAAATATTTTCAGTATTCGAAAAAATTAGAACATGACGCACACCTTAAAAGCTATGTACTTTTGATCAAATTTCCATTTCTAGAACAACAAAGAAAGTTATTCTAAAAAATGCGAGCACAATCATGTATAGTCAAAACTTCCAAACTGGTTCATTAACCTCGACAAAATCAGATTACTTCTTATTTTAAGCAACAGGTCTCTAGGTGTTCATCATTTCCTCTAACAGCATTACTTTTGAAGAAGTTAGACAACCGTTCTGCATATTTCGTCGTCTTGCTCTTTGTATCATATTATTTGCAAGTTTTTATGATCTTGAACTGAGCGTTTTAAACTTTCTTAGTCTTGAAAACTCTGATCGTGGTCAAATGCAATCTATCAGGTTGGGGCAAAAATTTTTGCCGATTTGTAAGCTCATTTGTGAGAATGAAAACTGGTTATTTTTGAAGAATTCATTCATAACAATAGCATCCTTGGACTTCTATGACCTGATTCCATCTGACAAAGAGTTTATACAGTATATATATATGTCTCATTTGCAAAATTCTTTAGGTTTTGACGCAAAATATGAATCTAACTCATTTTTAATATCTTCCCATGATGTCAGCCTATGGCCATTTAATTAGTTCTGTAATCCCCGAAAAAAGTGATAATCAGAAGGGGCGAGGTCAGGAAAATGTGATGGATGTGGTAAAACCTCCCATTCAAGTTCTTCTAGGAGAGCTTTGGTCTGTCGAGCTGTGTGTGAGTGGTGTCTATGTTCTTTAGTTGGGTTGAACATAGGTGCAGATAATGCAGCAAAATACGAATGATTCCTTAATAGTCTGAAAGAAAGAGGTGTAAATTTTTCATGATATTATAAGTCAGCAACAGAAATGGACATAATTTCTATTTTGATAATTTTAAATTCTTCTCTTTTAAAACGGCAACAACTTTTCCACCAACCTGATAAATTTCCATTTTATTATTTGACCTAGTTAATTTTATCCCGTGCACTTTCTTCGGTTTGAAAATTATCTTTAACTAGAATTGTGATACCTACCTTTACCGGAGCATCCATATGATACTCATCAAAAATGGGAAAGCCTTTCAAAGACTCACTCGAATACCTCTTCATAGAAAAGCCATTCTTCCTTCATGATCTAGCTAAAAGAATATTAAATTAGGAATTGACACAAATTAGTGCTAAATTTATTAAATAGAAACAGATGAAACTTAAATGTTGACATAGCTACAAAGAGTTGCCGCCTTCTCACTGTGAAATGAGATGTACGCTGAAATACTGTACGACGATTACAGCTTGAACACTAAATAAATATTGAGATTCATGTGGAAAGCTAATTGAATCCACAGCAATGCTAGAAAGGACTGATTTTATTGCAGTACTGTTAAGACTTGTCTGCCAAGACTGTGGTAAACAACACATTCATTTATTATATTTTCATTAGGAGCTGTCTTAGCCTTCGTGAGGCAAAAAAAGAACCGGTCTTCGTGAGGTAAAGTAATGGCAGGTGTTACCATAGATTCAATTTGATTCTATAATCCCGTAAATATGTTAGTTCAACTAAAGGAACCATTCATTCACTCTGAAAACCACCTCACTGAAGCACAGCTTCCCCTAAAAGTTATGACATCACCAAGCAACCTCCTCGCAGTTCAAGGGACGCGAATGAGAGCATCTTTGTTCACTTGAGTCACAGCTGAATTCTGTATTTTACTGAAACTGAACACGTGCAAGACGATCGCAAAATTGAGTACCACAAAAATGTAGTTAATTTAAATATTTAACACGTTTCCTGCGAAGGGACCCACCGGTGGTCACTGAGAGGATTTTCATAATGTTGCTGACCTAGGTGTAGTCATCCACTCAATTGTTATAAATACATAATGAAAACTAAATGAAGGCCCGATCTAGTAAATTTTTAAAGTTGCTTAATACAACTGACTCTAAATTTGAATTGCATATTGAACTTCAGTTTAACCCATCGCAGGAAACGTGTTAAGTAAGGAACTCAAGAAATACTTGTCAAGCTCACCATGCCGGATTCTTATGCTCACCATGCCGGATCCACTTGTAATAAAATGCATTGTTAAAATCAGACCAACGCACTGGAAGGAAATGCATTTTAAACGTGCTTTTCTCCCAACCATTTGTTTGTTTACAAAATTAACCGGTATAAGTATTACGGTCCCCATGTGTAGATTTCAAGTCATGGTCTAAATTTCAAGCTCATATTAAAGCATTTGAACGTGCGACGTAATTCATTGGCAATTTTTACTTTCCTACGCTCGCGAGTGCATAAAGATGAAATCATTTTCGGTAGCTAACTTTTCGGATTGCTCCAGCTATGCTGAAAAATGTTGTGGACTCATGATCCAATATAAGTGCACCCTTACAAGAGTGTTATAAACTATGTGTCACAGGGATTTTTTTTTTCTTAGTTTCTTATATTTATTTGCATTTCAAAACTAAATTAATAACAGCAAAGAAAGGATGTTAATGTTAGGGTACTTTATCATCTTTCTTCTCTTTTTTCGTTTTATTAAAACATTTTAAAAAGGCCATGGTTTCGAAGAATGTCATAACTTTAAAGAACATGCTTTTAATTATTCCTATCCTGGTCTTAAATTGCTCTTCTTACTTTCTTACTCACGTGAATACATTATGACAACACAATTTTGGCTCGTTAACTTTTTGTACGGTTCCACCTCTGTTGAAAATGTCACGGCTAGCATTGTACAACAATCCTTTTCATGTCTTTGACTCCGATGAACTCTTTACTCCAGCACTATTAGCGTAAGCAAGAAATATCAAAACAATTTTTTGTTTTGTTATAGTGAATATTATGTTCTTTCCGAAGCTCTCCACTTGGCACAGTAGATGATGCGTCTGTGTGAAAAATTGTCTCAAATTCCGACTGTCGACCTCATAGTTCTAGACGCAAAATAAATCAAATCTGCCCATTTTACTTCCAACATCAATCCCTCACACTCGTATCACTAGTTCCTATGTTCTTATGCTCATAATTCAATACGAGTACGCACTAACGAGAGGGTTTTCAGCGATGCGTCACATGAGTTATGCTTTTTTTAGTCACCTGTATTTTAAATGCATTACCAGAATCCGACTACCGCGACAAACAGGAACTCATTTTTTCGTGCTTATCTCCGAATCATATTTTTGACAATTATCATGTGTATTACGGTAACTATGTATGAATACCAATTAAGGATCTAAATCATTTGTTTCAACACTCAATTATCATGGGTATTACGATAACCATCTATGAATAGCAATTAAGGGACTCTATGTTAAGGTTTTTAAACGCGATTTTTGCTTATATTTCAATTTAAATGCGCACAAACGAATACATTTTAAACAAAGCGTTACGAGGATTGTGTTCTCTCAGTCACTTAAATTTAAATGCACTGTCAAAATCAGATTAGGCAAAGGAAAGGAACTCATTTTTGATGGGCTTTTCTGTCAACCACTTTTTGATTCAACATTTTACACGAGTATTACGATACCAATGTGTTATTATCAGTTAAGGATGTTAATGTTAAAGTGTTTTAAAAACCAGGGTATCAACATTTCATGTTATACTTTATCGGAAATAAAATGTTTTCCTTTCCTTTTTTTCTTTTATTATTCCCGTCCTAATATGTTTTTGTTAGTCTTGTACGGCAATTTGTTGTTTGTTTCTGATGCTCGTGAGTACATTGTGTCAACACTTTTTTCGGTAGTTAACTTTTCGTACTGTTCCAGCTATGCTGCAAATGTTATGGTTAGCATTGTACAACAATCCTTCTCATTCTTTGACTCTTGTGAACTTTTTTGTACCAGCATTATTAGCGAATGAAATATCATGAATTTGTCTTATGGTAAAATATTTTATTCTCTCCGAGCGCGATATTTGGGATGCTAGTTGATACATATGAGTGAAAAATTGTGCCGAATGTCGACCTCATAAACTTGGACGCAAAATAATTTACATCTGCCTATTTTACTTAAACGTTAATCCCTCATATCACTAGTTCCTATGTTCGTATGCTCATATTTCAATATAATTGCGTACTAACGAGTGTTTTCAACAATGCGTCACGAAGATTATATTTTCTTACTTGGTTGTATTTATTTGCATTGTCAAAATCAGATGAACGCATTTTTTCGTGCCTTTCTCTCAATCATTTTTTGTTTCAACAATTGACATGGGTATTTCGATACCCATGTATGACCATCAACCAAGCATCTTAATGTTAAGATATTTTAAAATGTACATTTCTTGTATGATCTTTATTGGAAATAAACTGTTTTCTTTTTTTTCTTTTCGTTTTTTTCTGGGTGTATGAGTGTAATGTGTGTCCAGGTTTAAATTCATGCATTCTCATTTTCAATTTACTTACTCTGTATTTCAGATTTGATCCCTCTATTTTTTTCTGTAGCTTGACAAATTGCTGAAAGCACCTTGTTCAGTGCTTTCCCGTCAGTGATGCTCAGGGTAAGTGATAAAAACTAATCCGTGTACGATTTTCCGGTACGAGAACTTCTACTCATGAATTTCGAACTTTTACTGCAGCGCAAAAACATTTATTCATAGACGTGTACTTCACAGTTTTTCTTCACGCACCTGTCTCATTATTTCTAGTTTGAGTTAACTTCTAAAATACGAGTACAAGCACCGCTCCACATGGATGAAAATTTATCATCCAAGTGATCTGGTAAGCACGCATTAAAATAATTGTGCTTCATAATGTTAAATACCCATGGGGAAAAGTTAAGGGCTATGTACTAACATGCTGCGTAGTTTCTGACTGAGCACTGTTTTGTTTTAATGCACTCGCAAATTCAGTTCAGCCAATTCCTTCTACATCTGAAAGACATTTTTTCAGTTCGTGAAGTTAATGTTACTCGTGTATTTTGATTTAGGGATAAATTGAGAACCATAAGAGACAGAGTTATGAGAGTTCCAAGCCCTTTGACCAAGATGTGGAGTTTAGTGACAGACTGAACATTCTCCGATGCTCCCCCTTGAATAGATTACACAAATTTATAAAATGGAAATTCAAGGTTTTTCAGAACGAATCATAGTTTTCGCCGCCACGATTCATCCTCTTTTCCAAGCTGAAATTGCTGCATGACACAGATCTGGCAACTATGCATCGTACAATATGTTTTGTTCAGTCGCTCCAAAACTTTTGTTTTCAATTTCATCAATATCATCACACCTGAAAGGGTTGTATCGAGTCATTAAATTGAGAATGGTACGGAGTAGAGTCTCGGAGCAGAGGACTTCTTAAGTATGAACGTGCACAGCTGATTTCCTGGTATTCCAGCGGAGGCCATCACATTTATCATCATAAATTTATCGGTAATGGAACCATTACTAATTATATCCTGAATAATGAACAGAAAAACATTCAGGCATAGAACTTACTTTTGCAGACCACTATCATTCAAAAAAGTTTCATAGGAGCCTTAAGTTACCCTAAAAAGTTGAAGTATCGCCTAAAGAACTGCAAAAACATTAGAATTGTGTGTTTTGGGGATTTAAGGTGTTTTCTAGATTATTATTTTAAAATTATGAATATTAGTGTGAGTATGATCACTTATATTGGCTATAAATTAAAAATTATTTATAGTTATAGAACAAACAGACCAATCATAACAATATTGTAAATATATCAGATACATTCAGCACCATACCTGAGTGAGAAAATTTGTCATCCATATGAATGAAATAAGCTGTTTACGCACGCAAGAACATAAGAGGAATTAATGGGCGTAAAGAAAAGACTTGTGTTCTTAGACATGATCCAGGTAATCAAAGTAGTCAGTCGATTAACAGACAGCAATATTTTTACCTACATGAACAAAGAATTCATTAATAACAGTTGTACTATTCTTTTTCTCGTAATACTTCACATTATATTAAACAATTGGATGAATAATTATTGTTTTCGTCGTAGCCTAAAGATGGGATAGTATATACACCAGGTTTTTTCAACATCGGTGTTAAACTGAATCAACTTGAGCACAAACATTTTCTCTTTTCATCTGCCTTCATTTTCATTTGCTATGGAAAGCTTTATTTTCGTTCGGACTTCGTTTTTTCGCCGGAAGAGAATGCCTTCGGCAAAAAGAACTGATGCTAAAATGTCTTTGTCACAACAAGGTAGTTTAGCAGATCAGTTTTGCTCCTGATTTGGCTCGTCACTCTTAGGAACGGTCAATAAAGAATTGTTGTGTTAAGCAAAGCAGGTCTACCCCGCTATCGTTCAGTCGAACATGTAAAATATTTAAAACGTGAGAGCTAAATCCCTCAGAGCGTTCACAGTTGACTTTTACGTGAGGCAGGACTGGTTGGGAGATGACTCGTCAAGAATCCATTGATATGTGAGAAGAGTCGACGCGTTCTTGTGTACGAGTGAAAATGACATTTCCACCAGACAAATGAGGGAAAGAATTGGGTTAATTGGAATGACGTATCGAAGTAAAACATGCTTGATCCAGTCGGACTGAAGTTGTTCACACTTTCAGCTGGTACTAGATTTGAACATAATTTCACATTAGGCTTTGAATACTGTCGTAGGAAAGTACGTTATCGTCTCAACAAAAGAAAAAACTTGTAATACTGATAATGCACACAGGGCCACACATCAATCAATGGGTAGTTCTTGATGTTTATAGCAATGTACTGGGGCCTCTCCACGAACATTGGTGACTGATAATGTTTAGTTTTCTCCTATTTCTTCTCTGGTGTCTGTGAGTAATTGGTGTCTGACGGCTGGGGACTTGAAGTTGCAACTCCACTGGAATTAGTCCTCTACATCGTCTCCAAGGCACAATAGACTGATTGCAGTGTGAACTCAAACTTCAAGCAACGATATTAATCAATGGAATAAGAACATTGACAGGAACATTTTTCTCCACGACAGAGACTCAAAACCAATATCACATGACTTTATATCGCAGTTATAGCGTTTTGAGTTCACTTGCTCATTATTTGGTCTTGAATGTGAGTGAACAGATCTGGTCATAGATTGGGAAAGTCCTTGGAGATAGATTATCGTTGTACGAAAATTATAAGCGACGGACTTGCGGCGAATGTGAAATCGAATTCTATTGACAACAGTGAACAGTTTGATAGACTCCATGCCAAAACTTTGTAAATATATTTTTAATTCGAAAGACTTTACAAAGAAATGTTGGCCGAGATAAAATGTATTTCTTTGCTTTTGTTCCCTTTTTCTTGGCTTTAACTGGAGTTATGCAGGTTATTTTTGTCCTTTAGTTTTTGTAGTCGAGTGATGCACTATATTACATTTTCGAAAATTAGTACTCCTTTACCTATTTTCATGATGATGTATTCTGTAAACAATAAATGTATTTTTTTCATCATACTTTCACATCTTCAAACAATGTAATAGGTTACAGTCTAGAAACTGACGGAGGAAAGAAACAAATTTTCATTTTTAAATTAGTATTAGAAAAATAACTTACTGCCTTAAAGAACGGAGGAGTGACTGACATATACCATTCAAAGTGTGAAAAACATCTTGAATTGAGAATACTTACACCTCTTGTAATACTCGTATATCGCTGACCTGGCATCCATAAAAACCATATCACGCTAATGATGATAGAAAAACGTTGTGTGCAAAAACTCTCAAGAATAACACAGGCTTCATTTTTAATAGTATATTTCAACTCCTTACTCTCAGCAAGGGGAATTGAATTGTCTTTCTTGACATTTACGAAACAAACGAGAATGGCTTCACTTAGCGAAGTCCTCACTCGACATCCTCCTGAGAATCAGTCGTTTTTTATTCTCATTAAGTAATGCAGAATGCACATAATGCAAAACGAATAGCTTAAGCTATAACGAGAGCAAAATTGTCGACGTAACAGAATTATAATAATACTTAAAGCAATGAGCTATGGGATCGACTAGCTTCGTTGTTAGACGAGATTACACTTCAATTAACCAATCATGAACAAGTTGCCTAATTACATAATTATTTCAAGAAAATTGCTTCTCTTCTTAAGATACACATCAGGCATGAAGACGTACCTTAATAATAGATATTTTGCTTGATATAAGCACATCAATTTGAATTTCGAGCATCAAACAACGTCCTTATTCCGTAAACAAGCATGAGCCTCTCGAACGCGAGGTCCATGCTTCAAACGGTAAACGTTTCTATCAAGACCAAGGGACTCTGTAGTACACAAAAATTTGAATTTACTATAAATCGGTGCATATTCTTTGACAATTTCATTCTATCATCTTTGACGAATGAGTGACTTGCATCGGTTGCTTCATAAGCTAGTAAATTTTGAGAAACTTGGGCTTATTTATGAATTAAATCAGTTAAGTACGACCACATCAGTAGAAATGCTTGACCGCTCAGCTGCGATCAGCGCTCCATGGGAGCATCGTCTCGAATTGACTATACATACAAATTTTCGGACTACCAGATGCCAACTACGTTTCGGCTTGGTACTTGAAACTGCAGCACTACGCTGCCTGTGAAAGCTCTTGCTCAAGGTACGAGCAGCACTCCAGCTGGGATCTATTAAGGCTCGAGCTCAGCACTTGAAGCCCTCTGCCCAGTCCCTAGTACTCCCCCTAGCCAGGCACTGGTGGCCCTAAAGCCATGCACTAGTAGCCCTCTAGCCAGGCCCTAGCCTCCTCTTCCGTCACCAGGTTGGCAGCACTGACACGCTCCAGAAAGTTCTCGATGGTACTCCTCATGACTCCACTGCGGCTGCGCGTGTCCGCTGAACAACAGAAACCAAATACTATTAAATTAAATTCCTTATACTTAAGGGTAATTTTGAATATAACTTATATTTTGGTCATCATTTGAGTTTGAACTGAACATTTACGTCAATTCTAATTCGATAAGAATGAAATGAAGTACTTCTGTAATAGTAAGAGGAATTGTCAAGTAAGTATTCACGACGCTTGCAATAGTTTCGCGTTGATACTTTCATATAAATAAACAGTGATTGAATATATACCAAAAAATATTCTTCCCTTTCACTAAAGCGACCTATTTTGAGAGGAATAAATTGCATTGAAAAAGAAATAAAAAAACTCATTTCTAATGAAGTGGTATAAAAATCCACATTGGTTTTAAAATTCTTTGGTTTTGAAATCTCAAATGAAAAATTTAACATCTTTCGCTCCCAGGGTTTGTTCCCGCGGGAATGCAAACTTCCAACATCTAGTCCGTTTGCTTTGTTTTGGTTTGGAGCGAAATTAGCTCAACTTGACCACGCGAATGATCTTCGATGCTAGCTCAAAATGGGGAACATCTAATTTGGGATATAAAATTTTCTTTTGTTTTCTTCAAGCACCGTATCTGGTTTTGAAAATCCCTTGAGGGGCATTGCAAAAAGAATTATGCTGATAAACTTCACACTCCTCATGGTATGTCAAAACAAGGAATCTCTTTCTTTCCTAGAGGTAAGACGAAATTAGCGAACTCAGTTGGTGAATTTTTATACGAAAACTGTTGAGTTATCATTCTATTAAAAAAAACTTACAAGTAAACCTCCATAAAAATTTGAATGAACACAACTTCAGAAATTTGAATGAACATTAAACAAATTCGATTGATGTATTTTTGATGTTGTTCCAGAAGATATTAGAGCTATTGGAATTTAAATTGGCATGAAAACACTGACTAAAGATTGATCACCATTATGTCCGCAAACTTGACTTACCTCTGCCTCGGATTGCCGTCCAGCCAGGGCAAATGAAATTTCCCCTGTAGTACAACTCCCAGCTCTTGAAGCGAGGGTACTGCGTGTAGAAACACTGGAAGCCCATGAACTGTAGCTCGTTGTTTTGGAACAAGCTGTAAACAGTTATCAATTTGTCACTGCTTAAGATTAACAATTGGAATAGGGATAAATTTTACAGTAACACGTCGAAAAAAGAGACTTGACACAAATCTTATCAGCAAAGTCGCAAGGAACATATAGTAAACATATCTTTAAAAGCAGCACTAAGGAAAAAAGATTCAACATTATCGGGATATGAATAGCCCAAATGGAAGTCAATTCTCAGACAATATTATTTCTGTTTTTCGTATCACTCACGAGACGAGCTGGCTTGCTAGGAGAGGCACGATAGCTTCGAGGCCCTGTGAGGCGCTGGGGGGAGGCTGCGCCAGCAGCACCAGCACCGCCACCAACACTGCTGCACTCGGTACTCCCGCTTTCATCATCTGCCAACATGCAAGCTCTGTTTAACTCGACCTTCTTGAGTTCGCTCCCTAACAGACCTTTTCAACATTTGTTTCTGTTCACAGAATTTCTTACCATACTGTGAGTTTGAGTAGATTGGTGAACGATTTCATTGCATGAGGTAAACGATCGATTGTCATTTAGAAGTTCCGATTCACTTTACCTCGTAAAAAAATTCCACTCGTTGCTCAGGGCATTTTATTGATTTGTGAGCTAAATATTACACATCATTTCTACTATCCAAATTCATACTATGAGAAAGCATACTTTTTCAAATCTGGATGTCGTGAACGTGCATTTATAATCTACGTATCTCATCACCATCAGAAATTAACAAACTATTAGCTTGCGAATAGGTATCTAAAAAAACTTAAATTCACCTCAACACTGGTCAGGAATAGGAAAATGTTTCTTGCACTAAATGAAATCCTTTATTTATGCCAGTGTGTTGATCGTATTTATCCAAAAATGAATTTATATGTTGTCAATAGTAGGAAGAATGAAAATGTAGATGCCAATGACATATTCAAATGAAAACAGAGGACTATTCTATTTTGGAACACTAGTTGCACCACCAGCATGCGTTGTTGCCTGTCTCAACTCAATGTTACGCCGACTACTTTCACGAAGCAGCCCGACTTCACTAATACTCATCATGTCACCATACAGGCAACAAATACTGCTCACAGTAAACCATGCTAAAGGTAAATTTATGTTCGTATAGTAGGTATACTCGCCTCAATATCACATTAAAATATCATAATTTCAAAATCATTAGATGATGTCATACCCATTTTCAATATCTCAATGTCATAATTTCACGCCTCAATATCACACTTAAATGAAGGTCACGTATAGTCGCAAGATATGGGAGCACTCACCATGCTGGCAGAGGTAGAAATGCAAGAGCACATTTTCTGTCCTGTGAACGACACCACTGCGGCTGGTCTAGCAGGTGTATGACATGTCTTCCCTTGCTCCGACGTATTTATCGGCAGCGCCGCGTCCCCAGAGAACGTTCCCGGCGTTACAAGAGCAGGTTTTTGTTGACGGCTCAGGGGAAATTTTGCATGGCGGACATGAGTTGGTACCGGCGAACTGGTTGCAACGTACGTCAAGTTCAGCAGGTCAGTCGATGAGCGAACGATCAGTGGGTCTCCCAAGATTTAAATTCCAACTCTACACCAAATTGTTAAATGGAATTGCTGGTGACGTGATGGATCGGTAAGCAAGCCTTCAAAGGAAAAAATTTAAACGAGAAATGTTGAGCAAACGCCGGGAACATCGAATACTGGCTAGCACATGAAGCCTGAATGTGGGTGTTGAGAAAGAAAAGTAAGAAAAAACTGTTTATTTCCATAAAGTTGATACATGAAATTTTCAAGTGCCTTAACATTAAGATCTTTAGTTCATATACACACATAGGTATCATAATACTCGTGTCAATCGTCGAAACAAATGATTGAGAGAAAAGCATGAATAAATGCATTCTCTTTGTTGCGGTAATCTAAGTTTGATAATGAATGTAAATACAAGTAAAAATGAAAAAACAACATAACACCAGTGACGCGTTGATGAAAACGTTCTTCTTAGGGCGCCTTTACATTGAAACATGAGCTTGGGAACTTGCGATAACAGGAATTAATGTTGAAAGTAAAATGGGCGGATTTAATTAACTCTGCGTCAAAGATTAAGATGTCGACATTCAGACCTCTCTTTTTGTTTTGACGTATCAACTAGTATACCAAATAACAAGCTAAAAACAAAACATTTTAAAAATAGTTCCCCGCCCTTCAAATTTATGAATGTTCTCACACAAATAACGCTGGAACAAAAAAGTTCACCTGAATCAAAAACGTGGAAAGGATTGTTGTAAACGTTAATCAAAATGCTTACGACATGATTGGAACCATTCGTGAAATTGAAATTGAATTCGTGAAATTTTTGCTTAATTCAATGAATCACACTGAAATAAATTGTTGACATGTTTCGTTATATTTTATGCCTTACTCTAGTATATCAAATCAATGTTCGTTCATTTCGGAGTTCAGGCTGCAGCTATCAGCGAATGAGGCTTCAAGTGACTGAGCCTTCCCGTCTCGAGCATCATTTCCTTTCTTGGAAGTGATGCATGCTCGCCGTTAACCCTGCCACTGGCAATAATTCTAAGAATTTGGGTTGGATGCGCTAACGCATTTAACATTCACGAAAGTGGTATTCAACGCCTTTACCTTCTTTCAAATTTTGATGATAAGCTTTCAGTTTTCATATTTTAAAACTACGTTCAAAGTTCAATTACGGTAAATCTCTTATTTAAAAATAAAGAACTCCCTCATACCAACATAAACTGTACTTTGCATACTTTATCTTTTGATGTAGGAAGACATGCATTTGTGTGCGAATTATTTTCATGAACGATTTTTTTAAGTCTTCGACGAATTTCCGGAAAGATTCCCGTTTTAGTCTGGTAATGACTGAAGAAATCTTCTTTTAAATATTTAATTTCCGTTTATAAGGCAACTACTATGGTAAAATAGCGCAATTTCATTCAGTTTAGCATCGAAAGTTGGTCGATAAGCACGAACTGAAACCTCTCTAGTACAAAAAGAACATTATTTCTGGTACTGAGAACCTCCCACATTGTACACAACGAAAAATCCTTATCCTCTTCTTCGTTTTCAGAATAAAACGCATGAAAAAATCGACTGCATAATGTGACTCTCCATTACGTCCACCTTTGATAAACTGCATCTGTAAAAACTCAAGACAAAGAAAAAATTATTTGCAATTACTTGAGCTTGCATTAAAGAACGCCTTTTATTTACAATGCAATTAAATTAGCAGAATTTTGGAGTCAACAACCATTTCTCAGAAACAAACTGATGCTTTATTCATAGGGCGGGCCTTTGATTGATTTTTGCTATCAGGACACGAACGAACAAAATGCACCAAACAAGTGCACGAAAGTAAAAGGAACTACACACTACAAGGCTTGCTTGTCACAGATGCTCTTCTCAAATAGAGAAGCTGCAGGCCTGAGCTGCTCGGGTCAGACAAAGCGCGAGTGTAGGAAGACCTTGGGATATCCCTAATGGGACGTGCGGGTAAGCTTTATTTTTCGCCTCATTTCAAGGAAATTAAAAATTTCAGAGAACTCTTATGCTTCGAAGTTAGTTGAAAATTTTAGATTTCAAAGAAAACTTCTCTTACTCGCCTCAGTGGGGGATTAAATATTGATAATCAGCATAAGCGATTCATTTATCACTGAACACTTTGTTGATTCCAAACGTTTTAAACGATTGGAATTTCAATTTGAGCCCCATCAGTGCTAAATTATGTAATAAAGCAATTTTGTTCAAAAGAAATCTTGAGCGAAGCTCGCTGTAAAACGGTTTTCCAAAGCTAAGGGCAAAATCTTGAAATCATCTGTGCCAATAGGCCTATATATGGGTAAATAAGTTGATAGTTACAAATGAATTTTTGGATCATTCCTGACATTGTACAAATTCAAATGTTATGTTCAATGTTCAAATTCAAATAAAATAATTGATGAGCGCGTTTAGGGAAGAATAGCATTTGATGTATAAAATGTTGCAATGAACTGAAGGATAATTTATCTCTGAACTTCTTCTGACTATTTAAGGGTGTATTTTACACATCCACGATATCGATGATTAATTGAGTTCTTTTATGAAAGTATTTGTGGCATGTTCCATGCTAACAATTTGGGACTAACGATGAGCATAAAACAACCTTGTCCGAAAAACTCTGTCTGCTGAAGATCAAAATTTAAAATTATTAATATTAAATTATTCAGTTTAAGATATTCTAGTCGCACCGAAGGCGACCTCAAGAGAGCGAACAGTATCGACTACATGAAAAGGGGAAATCATTTAGTATGGACTGAACAAAACGGGGAATCTATGCACAATGTGTGTTCCCACATGGGCTTCTCTGTGCATAGAAACAGCAAATTAGGAAAGAAGAAGCAGAAAAGAAAAGAAAAGATTGCGTAGAAAACAAAAACTGAAGGAAGCGAAGTGGGTGTAAAAGATAGAAGAACATCAGTAAAGCTAAGTAAACAGAACTGTCTCCTATCTGAAGGCACCAGTCGCCATAGGATGGGATAAACAAGCTTAACTTACCTGAACCTATTGCCTATTCTACTTTCTCAGAGGGGTTCAGAAAAAGAAAATGAAATTTTTTGTTGTTGTTGGGGTTACTTCATAATCATGTTAATTTTATGTTAAGAGTAAAATTCAGCACGCACTGAATTTCTTGGACAGCATTCGTCTAATCCTAGAATATAAATAGTTCAATGAAAATTAGCGAAACATTAGTATAGAATTCAAGTACAAATAATCTCACTCATCATATGATGAACAAGCTCTGAAATTAATTTTTACGTGTATGTTTGTCCATTTGTTTTAGATGTTCGTGTTATGCTATGTTTTTATAAATTACCTTTGGCCAGCCTTCGTCATTACTAGAAAATCATTTAGGACGGTACTTTAGTCTGCGTTAGTAGTGTTGAAGATCTTTTCTTCTTTTGTTTTAACCTATAGGGAAAATCCTCAAAGACCTTTTCCAGTAGTATTTTAAGCATTTATAAGCTTTCAGTCATCTTACATTGGATAAAATGTCTGAAAGAACACATTTTTGTTTTGTTTCTCGTTATAAGATAATTACCACTGACACGGCTATTGTTTCTCTCGTGCGCTTTTTCCTATCAATTTATGATCTCCATATTACAAATTTTAAGAAGCCAACATGTTCTAATACATTTCATGCACCAACTCGTTGCTTTGGAAATATACTGTTTTTCTTTTTTTTTCCTTCTGACCATGACCATTCATGCATGCCAGTTAAATAATCATTGTTTGTTAACAGAAGGCACACACTTCACTGGCCATCCAAAGCAAGGTAACTTGTGTCACTTAGCGAAGAAAATTTTTCTGTGGAGTTAACCTGCGCACCAAAGCGTGAATAACATTGAAAATTATTCTACTAACTTATTTTAATTAACACGTCATTAGCTTGGTGAGTACTCACAAATTCTCACCGGAAAATTTCATTCCATCATTCAGGAATATGCGTGTTTGTTCACATTTCCGCTAGCTTTACCGATGGAGTGATTTGTGCGGTAAATGAGTTTTCTCAAATACATCTCTCTTTTATCTGTTGATGCCTACGTAAGCGAAAGCGTGTGCATAGAGAATAGAATCAATAAAACAAACGATTTCCATTTTAATGAAGTATTCATTAAGCTCATGTGCTACATGTAAATCCTTAGGGAGAACCAGGGTACGAAAAACCTTAAAATTTTCAATGCGCGTAATCCCTATTTGAATTGCGGATGTTTCATGCCTGAGTATTAGAAACACCTCAACATTTCCATCGCTGTGTTGAGGACACGAGCTATCATTTCTGTTTTATAAATTGAAGTTTTCAGTTCATTACCAAGTTGAAATGCACTCTGATCCTTACAATCACTCGATGTCGAACAATCAGTGAGCATTATATAATAAATCTAATGATACATCACTGAATAGAAAATAACAATAGGATATTTAGCTTACTTATTAAATGCTTCAAAGAGAGATTAGTGGGCGAGTCACATTTTCCGTATAGTAACATCGTTCATTGAAAATTTTCCAAAACTATTGTACTCTGGAACCTACGAACCATTTGAGCTTTTATAACTCATTCACTGAATTACGCCAGAGCTTAGGAACATGTTACAAGGTAAATCAGCGCACAAATATCCTTTTCGGCGGTTCAAAAATCCGTTTCCACAGATGCAAATCCTTCGTAACTAGCACCATTGGAAGATAATTTTTGTGCTTGATCATGTAGCGTAGTCATCTTCTTGATCGGTACATTAATCCCTGACCCGGACCTTCAACATCAGTTATTATTGGGTAATTAGCTCCAACCTTAGAGGACGTTTTGACAGTAATTGCTTAGTCATTAACAATGATAGTGTATTACCTATTGTGAAATAACTGCTACTAAGGATCCTGGCATTGAGTCATTTTTGAAACAAGTCGTTATAGCATATTTTATGTGTCAACCTCATGGAAACCTTCTGATAATAATCTTTCTTTCCGTTCCTTTTTTGTTTTATATATTATGTAACACGAGGAAGTCTTAAATACTTTCCCATTGGTCCATTGTCCTGGCAAAGAGTGGTTGAGCACGGCGATGCTTATTTCTCAAGCTTCAACGAAACTAGGAAATTATTGAGAGCATGAATCTCGAGCAGCGCTCGTCCAAAAATGCTTTTCGTGATTACGTAGACGAAAGGTGTGTGCCGAATTGGAAATGATGCTGATCGAGTTTGAAATAAGGGTATCTTATAATCAAACGAATTTCTCTTAACGCTTACAAATTATCAAAAACAAGCGCTAGTAATAATACAAATGAAAGCACATACTATATAGTTCATCCTGTTTTCAATGTATTTTCTTAAAAAATGATTATCTCTATTCGGCAGGATGTTTTCTGAGTAGCTATTTAAGGCTGCATGACGAGCTGCCAGTGTACATCCCCGCATCGAGTCGACCAATCACACCGTGCGTCACCACGCCGGACGTTTACAGGACAACTCGTTACGTACGTGAGGGTGAAAGGACTTAAACTATAACCTATTCGTTGAGATTTCGACGAAGTACTATGTACCTCTCGTAAATCAATAATCAGTTCCGCATGACGCGCCTCGTAGAAATGCGACTACAAAAGGCGATCACTTGACGAACACTTGGATTGAATAAGATAAGGAATTCGGTTTTTAACTCCGCTAAAGGCGGTTCAAAATCTGAACGCAGTCAAGCGTGATCAGTACTTTCTGTCCATCATTAATTCACAGACAGTTATCACGACTGCGTAGAGAGTCGAAACTGTTAATCGTAAAGCTCAACTTTAGTTACTGATCATGTGGCTTTATATTTGATGTTGAGTACTGATCCGCACTGGCTACTTTTTTCTCTCAGTGAAACGTTCCTCAATAAACACTGGCCAGTCAGAAATTCAAGCTTGAGAGAGCAAGAAT
The DNA here is from genome assembly GCA_014220935.1 of Platorchestia sp. MABIK. Lineage (NCBI taxonomy): Eukaryota > Metazoa > Arthropoda > Malacostraca > Amphipoda > Talitridae > Platorchestia > Platorchestia sp. MABIK. The sequence continues at coordinate 35,038 of JACJUY010001659.1, read as the reverse complement.
AGAAAAACGTTCTGAAACGTAACCCGCCATACCCGCGACCGCTGAAGTAGACGATTTTGTATCAAATCGATTGTGTTCCTGTGAACAGCTAATACAGTGCGAACAAGAAAAATAGTTTTAGATTGATAGTCCCGTCTTTAATCGCTTTGGTTTCTTACAAAATTACTCCGGCACGCGTTATAGTGTTTACCGCTGCAGTTAGTATCAGGCGAAAGCGGAAGAATAAACTTAATAATTGCTATGCATTTACTTGCTCCAGTGCAGTTGCAAATGCTTACAATTTATGTGGAATATTATCAAACATAGGGTTTTATCACAAAAGTAGCTGCAATGGCATGTCATCAGTGCATTTATAATTAAGAAATTAACAATAATAATTTGGTGAACTCAGTTAACGACAACTTTGGTCAAAGACTATGTAGTTGTCGCTTTGGTACTTCTACCAAAGTTACGTTTCATTGTTACGAGATTACACTGTTACTGATCGCTTCATTAGTAATTTCTTCCCCCGACCATTTCTAACACACATTTACTTTCCACATCAGTTGTCTTGGTAAGGCTGAGGCGTTTTCACTGATGAGTCAAGTAGCGCCGGTGACAGTGTTACCTTTGTTACAGCGGTTCGGACTACCTAAGGTCCAAGCCCGCACACCTTTGAACACACAATTCACAAACTCACTATCTGATCACACAGACATTATTACACAGATATTAGCGGGTGATTGCCAATATTACCAACCGTAAATGGTCGGAGCAACTACCAAGTGAGCCCTGCTAGGCATTAACAAATATCAGGTGATAACAGAAGTTCTGTCCAATTTTTGAGCTATATGTTTAGGGCACGATTACTTCAATTTAGCTTGTTAATGTTGTGTGCTTGTGTATGTTAATTAATAGAATGTTATTTCTTCTTTCAGATTGTGTGATAAATATTGTGCTCAATAACTATTTTTAACCCTAATGTACACTCCAAGTACAGAGCATATCAGGCATATTTTACTGTTTGAATTTCATAAATGCAATACGGCAAGCTCAGCAGAAAAAACACTCAAAGACACTTATGGAAATGATGTTGTGAATGAAAAGGCCTGCAGAAGGTGGTTTTCACGTTTCAAAAAGGATGACTTCAGTCTGAAAGACGAACTGAGAGCATGATGCTCAAAAAACTAAATTCTGAGCAATTGCAAGCTGCTATTGATGAAAATTCAACCTGCACTACTAGAGAACTGAGCAAAACCTTTAATGGAAGCCATATGACCATATCTCGGGAAATGAAAAGACTTGGCTAAGTCTCAAAGGCTGGGAAATGGGTCCCACACGATTTGTTAGAAATCACTAGGACACAGCGTGTGACCTGTTGTGTTTCACTGCGTTCTCGTGATCTTCAGGCACCTTTTTTAGACCGAATCATAAATGGCGACGAGAAGTGGATCCTTTGTAACAATTTTAAGCGCAAAAGACAGTAGCTAAGTCGTGGTTCAAAGCCAATTTAACAGCCGAGAAGTGGACTGCACCCTAAAACCACTCTTTTGTGTGCATGGTGGAATTTGAAGGGAATTGTTTATTATAAATTAATGGGTGACAATCAAACAATAACATCTGAAGTTTACTGTCAGCAGCAAACTCGTTTAAAAGTAATTTTATAGGAAAAACGGCCTTCTTTGATCAATCGAAAAGGAGTGATTCTGTACCATGACAATGCCAGACGACACACTTCAAAAGGAACCAAAAATCTCATTGAAGAATTTGACTGGGAAGTCCTGCATCACCCACTATATTCTCCCGATCTTGTTCCAACAGATTTTCATCTTTTTAGAAGCGTAAAGAATCATGTAATGGTTCAAAGGCTTGCTTCAAGAGAAGGGGTCGAAATGAAACTCGTTTTTTTTTTAGTCCAAACTGGCTACATTCTATGAACAAGAAATCAGAAAGCTTGTGGCAAGATGGGAAGATGTAATTAATAAAAATGGTGACTATGTTAAAGACTAAATAAATACATTTTTGACAGGATTTTTACTTTATTTCAAAGTTAAAAAAAAAGCCAGAACTTCTGTTACAACCTGATGTTAAGGTATCGTTTCTTCACTATGCCCAACAAAATCGCAATCCAACAACCATAGATGTTTTGAAACCGACATGCTTGCAGAGCTAAAAATTGTTCATCTTGAGAGCCAGGGACGCTTGATACATGAGAAAGCCACTTATCACCGCAAAGAATGTTGAAAGGGAAGTATTGTCCAATATTGTGAAAGGAAGAAGCTGAGACCCCATAGTGGGGGCTCCAGCTACCCTCCCTCTCTTTGGACTAGCGTCTTACTCATGCTGGAACCCCCTGAACTGAACGTCGGGGTTAGCAGCACAGCATGCTCGGCCATTGTTCTTTAATATTTTCCACCGGAACACTATCACCACTTAAGTTCTCGCTATGGTTCAGGACAACTGGGAAATTAAAGCTAAAAAAACAGACTTTCACCGATTATACTCATTTCCATTTATGATTACAAATTACCGAATACATTTATTTCTTTCACAAACTCAAGCACTTTGTGGATAGGTCCCCCATCTGATAGCACAATCGTCGTACTTATGCTTCCTCCAGTCACTGGTCGAAGTAATCTGTCTGGCCTGTTGTAGCGAAGTACACTCTCCCAACATATGGTTCACCGTCAGGACTGCCTCGTTACACCACCCGCATGTAGGTCTCTGCCCAAGAGTTCCTGGTTCGAAGAGATAGCTGTGGGTCAATGCTGTGTTGTTTAGTCGAAGCCTATTGACGATGACATCCTCCTGGCGGGTCAACTTGAAGACACACTTCTTCCATTTTCTGGGGCACACTTTTTTGATAGCTCTAAGGCCTCTCTCCGCTTCACGCCATTCTCTGTTCCACATTTCGTAAGTTCTCCTTCTTATTAGCGGGAACCAATCTTTGTAGGGGATCAGTATAAATTCGGCGGGCCTCTGCGCTGCTGCCCTTGCAGCCTCGTCTGAGCGCTCATTCTCCGCGACACCCACGTGCGCCGGTACCCGGCTGATTGTAATATTTTTGCCATCTTCTACAAGTTGATGCACTTCTAACATGATCTTTTTTAGCAGTTTATTGTCTCCGGTATAGTTAGCAATTGCTTGTACCGAGCTCATTGAGTCACTGCAGATTATAAAGTTGGGGGACGGGGTTTTTTTAATTATGTTTAGAGCAAGCTTGATTGCGTGGAGTAAATATGCCTGATACGAGTGGTAGAGAGGCTGTTCTGACGACATTCCCCATCTCGGCCGACGCTCAAACTCCGGATGCCGACTTGGATCCATCGGTGCAAATTACTTTGCAGTTGTATTATTTACTCATAGTATCGTTATGCATATGCCTTAGAATAGATGGGATAATTTCCGTCTTTCTTAAATCTGTCATTTGCTGCTCAAAATTGGGTCTGCGAAGAGTCCATGTGTATGATGAAGGGGTGCAGTACGGCTGGACTGGCTGGGTCGGAATGTTGTACTGCGTGATGGTCCGGCGCAGTCTTTGAATTACTGGTGCTGAGCATTTCCGGCTAGTGAAAAACAGTTCAAGGTTTGAGTTGCAGATTGAGCTGTATGCTGGATTGAAGTAGTGACATTTGAGTTTGAAATAATATCTTAGAAGCAGGTCTTTTCTTCTAAGTTCCAATCTCGGTTCATTGCAAACTACGTGTAAATCTATTACTGGCGTCGTCTTGAGAGCTTCAGTGCTAATACGCATTGCTTCATTCGCCACTACCTCCAGTTCCTTTAGAGGAAGCTGCACTCTCCGAGCCATAGACCACACAGCCATAGTCAATTTTGGAGCAGATCAGGGAACGCTACAGTTTCATTAGAATTTCTTGATCCGCACCCCAAGCAAAGGACGACACGGATTTCAGTAAATTAAGGTCCCTGCTGTACTTAGCTTTTACACTTCTGATGTGGGTAATCCAGTTAAGCTTCTTATCCCAATGAAGTCCGAGGAATTTAGTACTGTCTACAATGGGAATATTTTGATCGTCCATCCGTAGTGTTGGGATTACCATTGGTTCATTCCCTCTGTAGAATTGCATTGCAACAGTTTTTGTGGATGAAAATCGGAATCCGTTGTGTTTTGCCCAATGGTTGACTCGATCTATTGTCGACTGTACTGTTGTTTGAGCTTCGTAGCTATTGTGACCAGCAAATGCGACAAGAAAGTCGTCTACGAATAAGGAGCTGAATACTTCAGTGGGATTTCCTTTGCTAATGAGTTGATTTTAGTGGCAAACAGAGCGACACTGAGCGTGCTTCCCTGCGGCGTTCCAGTGGCCAGTTCTGTAGAGGAAGACAATTCACCAGACACTCTCATTCGAAATGTCCGACCCATGAGAAACTCTTTCACAAACCTTGGTAGTCTTCCTCGCATTCCTGCCTCTGCAAGGTCTCTTAATATCCCGTACCGCCAGGTCGTGTCATAGGCTTTTTCTAAATCAAAAAATACAGCGTGGACCACTTTATTTTCGGCGAACGATCTTCCCACATAGGTATCGAACCTCACAAGATGGTCTAGAGTTGCTCGACTCTTCCTGAAACAGCACTGGATATTGGTAAATATTTTGTTGTTTTCGAGGTATTCCATCAGTCTGCTGTTGATCATTTTTTCGTAGGTCTTGCATAGACAGCTCGTCAAAGAGATGGGCCTGTAGTTTTTCGGATTGCTGTGATCTTTACCAGGTTTGGGGATAGGTTCAATTATGACTTCTTTCCAATGTGGGTGCACATATTCTTTAACCCATATCTTGTTGTACACGTTCAGCAGATATAGGTGAGCATTGTCCGGCATGTTTTTGATCATCAGGTTGCTGATATCATCTGCTCCTGGTGTTGTAATTCTATTACTTTTGATGGCGGGTGTAAGTTCCTGTATTGTGAAAAATCTGTTATAGGATTCCTCATGGTTGCTCATGAACATGATGGGAGTTGGTTCAGCGAGTTGCTTGTATCGTACAAATTGTTCTGAATAGTTCACATTGCTGTATATGATTTCGAAGGTCTCTGTGAGCTTCTGAGCTATTTCCCTCGTTGTTGAATAATGGGCATTTCCATCACTTAGCATTTTTATTTGCCTCTTGGCCCTTCCTCGAATTTCATTTATTATTTCCCAAGTATAACCACTGGGCGTAGTGTTCTTCAGAGTTGACACGAACTTTCTCCAGGTATTCTGTTTAGTTTCCTTGAATGTCCTCGTTGCGATTGCTCTTGCCCTCTTCCTCCTTATCTTGTACTCCATTTCCCCAGCCCTCTTGTATACCCTTTAATACTTCCTCTCCCGCCAAGCTACTTTACAGTCCGCTGTCCACCATGGCTTTGCGTAGTGCCAGCTTTTCTTGTACTAGGATACCCACTTCTCAGCTGCACTATTGAATTTTCGGTAGAGTTCAACGACTGCAGCCTATGGGTCCTCTGGTGTTTCCTCCTGCTGTACATCTTTCCATATATTGTCTTCTCAGGACTGCTTCCAGTTACCTTTCGTGAAATTCCATGCTTCGGCCTCTAGTCGTCCATCTGCTTGCAGAACTGAAAAGGTGAGCATCATAGGGAAGTGATCACTACTCAGGACCGAGGGCAGAACATCAAACTTTAGATCCGGTGTGATATCTGAGGATGTGTTTGTGAGGTCTATATTGTAGTTCCTGATATATGAGTCGGTGAATCATCATTAATGATGTCGAGGTTTTCCCCTGCCAAAATGTTTCGCATAGTTCGTCCTCTCTCATCTGTTCTTTTATTCCCCCAGTCACTATGGTGAGAGTTAAAATCTCCCATTATAACAACAGGTTTGGGCAGTTCCTCCAGGATGGTGAACAATTCTTCACTATTTATTTGTTCTCTGGGTGGTAAGTAAATTGATCCGACAGTTATTATCTTGAATTTACTAAGGGATATTCTCGTAGCAATTATCTGAGCTGGTGATTTGATTTTTTGGGTAGGTATTGATGAATGTATATACATAGTGCCACTCCCCCATGAAATCTGTGGTTGTAGTGACCTTGCTTGCAGAAACTAACGTAGCCTGATACTGGGGATACAAAATTATCACCGTAGAACGTTTCCTGTATTGCTAGCACTGCTGGCTTGTAGGTGTCAACAAGATTTATGAGGTCCTCATTTGAAGTCGCCATTCCTAGCAGATTCCACTGTGCCACCTGCGCCTGCCGTCCTCAGACCTCCCCTCATCTTTGCCTCTCGGATATCTTTTCCTGAAGCTCTCCCTCGATATTGCACGCGAACGCTGTCTACCCATCTCTATTGCTTTTGGAAAGTTAGCTCTTTTCAGCTCTTCTTCATATTTATTACTTCTTTTGTGTATTCATCACATATTTTCCTGGTTTCTCTCTTCTGGATTTCCTCTCTTTTTCAGGTGATCTTTTACCGTGTCGTAAGTTTACAGTCGTTGTGAAAAGCCTTCCGGTCTTGGGACTCACACACACAACCTCTGTCATCCTCTCTATTTCTTCTTCCCTCGCCGACGTACGTCTATTTCTGAACTCGTTTCTTGTCTTGACTTCTTCAACCTTTTTCTTACTTTGTTGTGGCTCTGGTGTTGATTCTCGGTCATCTGATCGGTTTCTCTTTTTATTGTTTGTTACATCTTTTTCACCGGGGATAGCGTGAGTCATAATTGCCGTAGTGAAATTCATAGTGAAGTTCGAGTGACGGCGGTTGAATATCAATCTGGCTTGCCCTTCTGATACTCTTTCTTTACTCTGGATGGTTAAGATTTCCTCCTCCAGCACTCTCTGTATACAATTTCTTGATCCCGTTAGGTGCTCCTCACTGATGTGGTTGCACTTTGTTTCACAGGAAGTGCATTCGTCAATTCGATGCCCAGTCGAGCTGCACTTCGAGCACACTTGTTCCCCTTGGCAGTGTTTAATGCTGTGGCCATATTCTTGGCATTTTTTGCAGAGCATAGGTGTGGGCTTAATTCCATACACCTTGGTTCTAACCTGCTCTCCAGGGACATCGATGTATTCTGGAAGCGCGGGCTGCCTGAAAGACAACAGAGTAGGCAGTGCCAGGTGACTTCTTGGTTTAATCCAGGTTGCTTGAACTGCATCTTGCACATTTCCAGTAACCCTTGCTTGAATTCTTCAAAGTCATTCAAATCGTATTCACATACATAGATAAGGCCTTTCTGCATGACAAAATTGAGAATTTCTTGAACAGTGATGGGCATTTAGTTCAGTTGCTGCATTTGTTTCATTTTCTGGCTCTGAGTTGCGTCACTCACTTCCACTGTAAACACTGTCCTGCTCCGCGATCTTATGGCTTTGGGTTTACTGCCGAGGTGGTTGGTGATACACTTCTCGAGCAACCATGGAGACATCATTCGTCTATTAGCTTCATTCATCCTGCAGTCAAAGTGAGCGATGTACTTGCTAGGTGGTGGGGCTTTTACAGTTTCGCTCACTTCCTCTCTTATCTGCTTTGCTCTTCTTACGGTCACTTTTTCTTTCTCCACTATTTGTAACAAGCATCTTTCTTCTACTTCTCTGTCACACTGGGTGCTGCCTGCTGCATGCGGACCTCCGCAGTGGACACACTTCGTCTCGTCAGACGTGCAGTTCGGAGCGGAGTGGCCGACCTCAGCACACTTTCTGCACACTGCAGAGGTATTTCGGCAGCGCTTGGTGGTGTGATCTGACAACTGAAACACATCATTGGTTTGTTGTTAAACGGATATACTTTGGTGTCTTGCCTTTCTCCTGGGATGTAGATGCTGTATGGTACGCTTTGTCGCTTGAACGTCATCAGAAAGGCTTGTGTTTCGGGATATCTAGGTTTAATAAAACTAACTCTAGTAACTTCTTGCACATCGTACCGCTCCTGAAGGCCGGTTTTGAATTCTTCCATGTCGGTGATGTCAGAGTCATTGATGTATATTTGGCCAGTCGAGTAATTGAACCTGCTGTATTCTGCAGTCCGACACGGTACATTCTCTACGTGCGTCAGGCCGACAATCTTTTTCGCTTGCTGCGCACTTCGCACTTCGACCATCATCATTTCAGGGCCCATGTTAAACAGCCTCTTGGGTCTTGTGCCGGTTACGGCAGCGATTTGTTGTAGCACTCCAAATGGGTTTGTTTTCCTCTTTCCTCCATGTTCAAAAGTGATGGAGAAATATCTGGGGAAAAACTTCTCAGTTAACACCAGCGGGACGTATTTTTTTTTCTCCTTTTTCGGCAGCTTTCCACCCTTACCTGCTGGCTGCTCCTGCCCTGAAGATGAATCACTTTGGGCCGAAATCACCGCTTTCTCAATTTCTGCTAGATGCTTCACAATCTGGTTCAGTTCATTGGTGCTCAAATTTCTCCGACTCTCATCACTTATATCACTTGCAATTGATGCGATAGCTTCTCAAATTCTTCTCTTGATATTTCCAATGTTGTCATGTTGGATCACTTTCCTGACGAGGGAGTCATCTCCAGCGTCACCTTGCTGCCCCTGCGGATCCTCCATTTCTTCCGTACGCGAAAATTTGATCACACGCACTCGAATGATTCATTATTTCGGGAGTGGGTCCCCTTGATAAATCAAGAGGGCCTCGCTTGGACACTTCTATTCTACACTCAATGTTTCAAATTAGTTAAATTACACAAAACAAAAAAGACCCAGATGCTGGTGGGCGCCCCTCACGTTGGTTCTACCCAAAGAAAACAGTTTCATAAATAATCTTATAAACACCTTATTATCAATTTACATATAAACTATGTAATGAGTTACAAGATTCCAAATGGGTATACTAACGGTACCACCACGGGAAGGTGTGGGTGGGCTGGAATACTTGACAAGTGCAAGCAATCCTTATCAAATCCTTGTCTGTTTAATGCTCCCTTCACAACGCACAAATAGAGAAAATTCAGTTTGGCAAAAGTAAAACTTGGTAAAGAAAACAGTGAAATTTCCTTTATTGGATTGCACCACAAGGGCGTAACACTATGGCGCAAAAACAATTTCATTGCAGAGAAAATTTGCATTTTCTGCCAAAGGTAAGCAAAAATCATAAGGTTGTCGCAAAAATTACGGTTTTCGTTCACTTTTGCACTTCGAAAGGTAAAGAAAGAGTTTGAGGAACTGGAAGTTATGGATCTAGCAGCCCGTTTTCTCATCATACTTGTACAAATACTAAAGCTTATTAATTTAGGCTTGTGACAATTAGCACTGCATATTATGCGCGCCCATTTGCACTAAAAAAATTCAGCCTATATGCAATTGCCAAATGCATTTGCATTTTTAAGATGCAAATTATTGTTTTATGCATTTATCTTCGTGCATATGCATATAAATGAATTCGTATGCATTTGAAGATTTCCTATTATTTTTATATAGAACGAGCATCAGCTTAGGTTGTGCGTTTGAATGATACCTACAACTGAGAAAAGTACTATTGTAGGGATTAGAATGGTTAATGAAATTCATTTTTGTACATATTTTTATTGAAATATATAACCCCACGATCAACACCAAGATCAAAAACAAAAACATGAACTGGAACACCACATACAATAACAAGAACAGAAAGCACAAAAAGGAGTGACGTACTCTTAATTCTTGAGATGAGGATTGCACTTAATCAAAACAGTAAATTTCAGATTCTCAAAGTTGAATTTTCTTCTGTTGTTCGCTAATATATTCTTGTATTGCGATAATACTCTCTCAACGTCACAGGACACTAGCGAGGCGTGAAGTAAAGCTGTCGTGTCTGATGGGCTCAGATGCTTAGTTGATTCGGTTGGGTTGTTCTTAGTTTTCTTAGACAAACTCCCTCTCAAGACAGCATTTACATCTTTCATCAACGAGTAGCCTTCATTTTTCGATAACACTGAGACCAGTTTATCATGGAATCTCTTGTCGTAAATTTTGCTCAAATTCTCTTCAATTTGCATAATCATGTCGACTGCTTCGGCTCTGAGTAAACCTTGTGATTCAAGCTTCTCTATGCAGAGTTTTTTTTAGAGTTGTTTTTAAATCAACTTGTTGTAAGAGTTCCTGACATTTACCTATGCATAATGCTTCGCCTTTATCGAAGCATAGTACAACAGAATTGATTTCGTCAAGTATTTCGAATAATACGTCGCCGCGCTGAGCCACGTGTCTCGCCTGGTTACCATCGGAGTTGGTGGAAGTGGCACACTTGGATGGAGTTCTTAGAATTTTTGTTCTCTCCGGGGTGCTTTGACAAAGATACTGTTGGCAGATGAAATTAATTTGTTTACAGTTGGGTAACAGGCGAATTAACTCTGCAACTCTATGGAGAGCATGTGCTAAGCAAGTTACGTGGATCATCATGGGGAACAGGACAGCCATTCCCCGCATTGCCTTAACCATGTACGGTGCGGCATCAGTGCATGCAATAAGGATTTTCTCGTGCGGAATCTGTCCAGGATATGAAATTCGCATAGAATCATTCACGAAAGCAGCAATTGTTGCATGGTTGACAGCAGGCAAGACTGCGATGTTCGCTAAGTAACATTTCTTGCGTTTATGCCCTACACCCAGAACTCCAAATACAAAGCAAACTATGTAACGCTGTTCAACATCGGTTGCTTCGTCCAATGGTGTCAAAAAAATTTTTGACCTGCGGCTTTTTTGTATACTTCTTACTGTTGCTTTGTATAGATCTGCAACGTAAAATTTCCTGAGAGTTGTTTGGTCGAGTATGTTTCTACCACTGTACTTTATTATGACGGACTTCACCTGTTCATTGCTTAATTTATTCAGAGTCGTGTTTGCTGCTATAAAGGCTCTAATTAAATCTTCATGAAACTCTGATTTTTGACGTTTGGCTGGCTGGCGGCTGGTTGACTGACATCTGATTGACCAGAGTGTTGCTGGCTGGAACCAGGTTGAGTGTTGGTTCCCTTACTGGGTTGATCAATATGTGACTCTGCAGTTTCATCATTGTTCCTCAAACGCTCTCTGTTCCTGACATGTATCCTTGTTAGCAAATGTTGAGTCACAAGGGATCTCCTAGAGCTTGGTACCTGGAGGAAGGTTGTACTAGTTAGGATTATTGAATGGTTGAATGATAGATTGATCAGCTTCAATTCATAATTTCCCCACGGCAACATTATTTAAACACCATTCATTATTGAACATAATTATAAATGGGCACAATTAAGTGATTTTTAATCAAACTTACCTCTTTTCCACAAGGAATTCAGAACAAATATTCATTAAGGGCTTCATAATCTTCGAATTCACGCGCCATGTCACGGAGGACATATCTCTAACCACTTTAGGCATCGCACAAACTGCAATTCTTCAAACCTCTATGTAGGTTTTATGCCGATTTTGCTTTATAAAGAGCCTTAGTGAAATTACGTTTCCACAATGCACAACGAAATATTGGATTTCAAACTTCCACGAGTTCCAACGATAGAAGCTGTTCTCAAACTGAACATTACGTATCATACTTTTGAAATGAATTTTATTATGCAATAAAGTTAATATTAAAGTCATATCTTTCCAGTCTACATCTCCCACATGCAATTTATATTTACGAATAATAATTATTGATTAATTTTCATGAGTGAATCTTTCCATCTGCTCATAAATTATTTTAAATGTAATGTCATTATACACTTGCATATAGTAAGATTTAAATGCAAATGCATTTATTTACATGCATACATTTGCAGTTTTATTTGCATTTGCATATGCAGTTTTATTTGCATTTGCATATTTTTCCTGCATATGCATAATATGCAATGTCACAACTCTACTTATTATCATTAAGTTTAGGGCTCTTTAGCCACAACAAAAAGCATCTCAAGAAAGCGACCATTTAGTATGGACTGTAGAAAACAGGGAATCTATAGCCGAGGTAACCGAACATATAACTCTATGAGGCGCCAGTCCTAAAAGCAGAGGGTAGACAAACCTAACTTGAACCTATTGCTGATCCTATGCCCTCTGGCGGGCTCATACGTATATACAGGGTGTCCCAAATGACGGGCACCATATAATAATCAGCATTTCTTGTTTAGTGTTCCGGATCAGATCTGGTATGGATGAGAATGTTTCATTAAGAGAATGGATGCATGTGTCAATGCAGAGGGAGGACAATTTGAGCGTCTGTTATGATAGTGATCGATAAAATTGAAATACGTATGTATTTTAATAAAAACCTGGGTGGTGCGCGACTTCTGGGACATATGTACTATAGAACAACTCGTCGAAAATCGCTTCCCAAAATGCGCATTATAATTATGAGCGCTCACGCATTATATTTATGACCGCATTATATTTATGGGCGGAAGCGCTCACTTTTGACAAATTCAATACCCAATCAGAGAGAGAGTCAACGAGGGAAAGACAGTGTAATTAATTTGAGAAATCCTGCCTTAGAAGAGAGGCGCAGGTAGGCAAGATAACTCCGTGGAGTTCCATGTCCCGAAAACACACAAGATTATGCTCAGCACAGCACTTCCCAGTGATTTGGAGAGTCGTTACGGAGCTACGTCAACTCTATTTGTGGTGGAACCCATTGTAAACCGGTGCGGATGTTCTCGAGGAGGAACTTTGTCCACGAGCTACGATGACGGAGATGAAAACAGCTACGACGAAAATTCTGCATCTTAGAATCCCAGGAAAAAAAACACTTTATACAATTGTACAATAATTATTGACTTAAAACCATCACAATTGATAACACAATTATGAAACTTCACACGTTATATTAGAAATTTGAACCAGAATATTGTAGCAAACTGAAGCCAACAAGAAAAAAATGCAATAGTGCTAATAAAGATAAGAAAACGTATCAATAATAAAATGTAATGGAATGATGTGCACCAAACGACCAAAAAGGACACCATATGAATCAAATAGAAGGTTTACTTAGTCAGACAAATCAACAAAGAATAATCCTTAGTCGAACATCGGATGCATATTTCAAAAACACACAGCCAAATCAAACTCTTGTACACGTTTTCAAGCAATACGAATAATTTACCCAAACAAATTACCAATGCCAATCTATTTCCCACTGAAGATTGTTAGATCACACAAATGTTTTAATCGCTACTGAGTAAGAAATAACTAAGTGCATTCGAGATTATACTTCCAGTACAGAAGTGGAGGTGCGCAGCACAACCTCCGGCCGGCACCAATCATCCATGCACACACACACACACACACACCACATAAGACACAATCGCATGGTTCATATAAAACTTTCTTAAATAAGGGATACCTATAAAACGAGGTCAAGAGCATCCATCTACGGCAGCTTGCAATTGAAAGAATACCAGGCTGATGTGTCGCACGCATTTTCACACCGTGCGCAAGCCCTTCACGAACACACCTCGTCACTCCACAGAACGCTTAGAGCGTCGCACAGCATATTCTATGAGCACAACAGTTATTAAAAAAGACGAGTCCAACGAAACTAACACAAGTTTTTTCGCACATAAAAAAGAGAAACGAGATGACAGAAGCATCAGGTCTCTGATGGCAAGAAAAACTTGAACAACCACTGCCCCATGAAATTCTCCGTTGAATCAAACATTATGATCAGTATTTATCAACGTTGTGCTGTTTTCATTTAAATCTATCTTTGAAATCGTAATCCCCAATTACATCAGCCATACTAGAAATATTTCTCCCTTAAGGTGGAACTGAAACTTCCGATACAAAGTAATAAATCGCTTCAGAAGGTTCGCCGGCGAGTAGTGAACATTTTGATTAGAGGCTGCCACACATAATAATAAGGAAACCAACTGCACTCACTGTGACACGCGCTTCATACAATCTGCGTTTCACAATCTTTCACGAGTGGTTACAGCAACTTATCTGCTCAAACAATACTTCAAAAAGTGCTTAAGCACATCTCTACGAAACGAAAAATTAAAGGACAAAGAATGTTGATATAAAATCGAAGACACTCGTGCAGAACCAAAGTTACACCCCCGTGTGTTTCAGTTGTCCTCCCCAGGTGAGAAGAAACGAAACAATAGATAACCAATCATTCATCTCAAATTACGATAAGCCCACAACAGTCTCACCAAACAAGGGCACCAAGGCATGCATAATGATTAGGACACAGCGTCAGCATGCCTTTCGAGAGAGGTGCTCAGGTATCCATCCTACCAAGTCCTCACCATAGTCAAAGGCTCATCATTCGTGGTGTATTTATGACAACGATGTCACGACAACATTAACTCGCAACACCGCGAATTTTGTCACAACTTGAATTTTGAATTGAAACATTTTCCTGTGAGAATTGAGTCGATATAGGTCAATGAGCCACTCGCAACACAGTAATGAACCACAAAATTAGAGCTATTAAAAGTAAAAATCCGAGAGTAAAGGTTTGCACAAACGATTAAAGTAAACTGAATTCCGTTGTCTGAAGTCAAGCTGAAAAAACTAAAACGATCGCGCTAAAAGGACAGCTAGAATCGAACAAAGAATTAGCACACCTGAAAAACGGCAATAACTGAATGGAGAGAATATCGTTTGAAGTCGTCGAATTCTGAATGAATAAGATAAATAGAGATAGGAGCATAGAAATCAAGATGATCTAAAACGCTTTGCGAAATATAGAAAGCTAACAAATTTCAACAGTTCCAGCCAATTGGGAATTTCGGCAATTTATGAGGTAGAATACCGAACTTAACTAATGAAAGTCCTGACATAACACCACGAAAAAAACGCAAGACAAAAAACAGACGATATATCGAGTAAACCAAGATAGTTCTATTAAATACTGATGCATTATCCAATAGATAGAATACCGCACAACCCAAGAACGGAGAACAACTCAAAACACAGCTGCAACACTGAAACGAGTGAAAACACCGAATTTGGACCTCCACAAAGATGTGCAGCGCAACTGAACCCACGCATTACAGAGCGCTGTGGCACCCACAGCCTTGATTTCGGAAGACCACATCTACTCCGAAGTTTCGATTAGATATTAGTTTAAGCCTCCTTAACTGCAACAAAGGGGTTTCAAAGAGAGGGAGGCACCATTTAGTAAGGACTTGAGGGAACGAGGATACACAAGGTGTATGGAAAGAGTTGAGAAAGAAATTTTTGAAACAAGATAAAAGTTAAAGAATAAAGTAGTAAGTGCTGAAAAACAGGACTGCAGTTAGCCAGATAAAAAAGATAGTTCGTTTCAAAGCAAAAAAACTTATTCGATTTCAACATAAGGAAGACTATCGAACCTTCAGCTCGCTCGGTACTTCACATATTCCCCTTGGGAGCGCTAATTCCCATAGATACAATAGTTGTACCCCCCGAGGTGTTACTCTGATGTTTCCTAATTTAGCAGTCACCGGCATGAGCTACCTGCTTTTCACTTTCAATGATACCCATCGACTCTCTTCAGGTCTTCTAAGGAGAAAGAGATTTTTACGCGAGGGATGTCACAGAAGAATAATGAAACAACATTACACAAGCGTTGAGTTCTCTTGATTCAGAATTCAATGATGATTGCATTTCCAAAAGCGAATAAAAATGAGAAAATGCACATGAACCTAGAGTAATGGTCAATATTTCCTTCAAGTTTCTCTACACTCATGCACGGTTGTGAACGAACAATAACCAGCACGAGAAGTGACAGAAAAGAATCATTGCTATAAGTAGAACCAAAAGATGGGTAACAACCATGGCACAGACCATTGCATACATTGCAAATGTGATTCAGCAGACGGTGTGAAAAGATGACTCTACACAAAACTCGTATTTCATTTATGGAAGATGAGTCTCAAAAAGGAAATTGAACGGAACGTAAGAGTAAAAATGGTACAATTTTCAAGGAAACTCACAATAAAAATTTTAACTTCAAATACCACAAAGAATGGGTACACGAGACAATGCTCCCACGAGACCTAAAATAATGCACCAACTTGTGCAGGCTCACGCTTCAACAAGCCTGATGTAGATGCCTGCCGGAGACTAACAATTTCTAATACTTTAGATAACGATTCAGAAACTACTACTCATTCCAACAGAATTGGAATGATTTTCTACACTGGAAGCGAAGTGAAGGAAGGTCAACTAGAAAGTACAACCGGAGATGATTCTAAAAATCCCTACTGGTGAATTGCAAGGACAACTCTCCAAAAGAGAGCGCAGGAGTCGATTCTCGAATTAGGGCATTAATACCACCGTACCTGGCCTACAGAGGGCAAACGTCAGACTGCACATCATACATTAGGCTGTAACGGGATTCGAGCAGCAGCAGTAGCAGCCTAGGAGCTATCAGTCAGGAGATGCGTGCTCTTGGTCAGAACGTGCTACGGCTCGAGCGAGCTGCCTCAACTGAAAGTAAACACAGTAATGCTTACAACATGCCCTCAATTTGAGCACTAAAAAATTCAGATTACGTTAGATTATTAGTTAGTTTAAGCCTCCCTCTCCGCAAGAAATGCAATCCAAAGAGAGGAAGAAGGAAGGCACCACTTAGCATGGAGTTAAGGGAACGCGGAATCTATGCAGAAAGGGCATAGCAACAGTAAGTTGAGAAAGAAGTTCATGAAACAGGATCAATGTTGAAGAAGAAAGTAGTAGGTGCTGAAAAACAGGACAGCAGTGAACCGAAAATAGGTGGTCCTTAACATATTAAAAACATTTTCTTACAACAAAAAGAAGGCCTTCCTAACTTTCAGCTTGGGCCCTTACATTTTCCCCCTGGGAGACTAAAAAATTCAGTCATTACCGCCCCCCCCGAGAGAAAACTTCGAAATACGCGCCAATTTTCTCCTTTAACGTAGTTAAGAAGCATCAAGTGTAACCTAAAACTTACACAGCAGGGGGATAAAGACGCATAATTCTTGCAATTACCGTGAGAAAAGCCCATAGTCAAGTGAGACCTTGCACGAGTTCCAGCAGTTTTCCCGGTGCTGAAGAGTTCAATCTGTGAACAGCGCGCAAGACGATATTTAGAAACGCTACGCACGAGTTGAGGGCAAAACGTTACAACGAGGAGTCGTCCTCGAAGCCAAACGTTTCATTCAACTAAATCATACTTTGACCCCAGTCAACAACGCACCAGGGGGAAATTGTAATAGAGGCCACAAAGAAATAACATAAAGTTTAAAGAACGCAGGAAAAGCAGCGCAACTGCCTCCTAAATCTCACAAAGTTTACAAAAATTGCTTCGATATAAATGTCACTCATGCACATGGATACACAAACGATGAAAATGTCATGACATGTAACAACCGAAATCTAACAAACCAGTAAATCAAGAGGACCACAAAAATTTAATATAATGCAGAAAAACAAAGAAACCAATAAGAATTCTCAGCGTTAACGCAGAGGGCAATCACTAACGTTGGCAGCTGAGTGGCACTCCTTTGAAGAGGCTCAAAAGTTTAGGTCATCTCAATATCACAGAAGTCAGCAAATTGCTCTTGTACTGCATCTGAATACCGATGTTGAATTGAAGAATTTAAGCGACCGAGTGCGGTCTACACTCTACCTAGAACACCGAAAAGAAGGGAAGTCAAATCTTTTTTTCAAGTCGCCCAAAACTTGAAGCAGACTTGCGTGAAGTGTCCATCATCGCAGTCATATGTTTGGTTGTTTGGTTAACCTTATACGTACGTATCTTCAGGCATCGCACAAGTTTCACCTGACGCCAATGAACCGAAAATCTAACATAAGCCTTTACGAAGTTTTGAGACGAGTAGATTTCAAGGTTCTCTACTTATTATTGAGCAGCAACTCAGAATCAAAACCCACTAGTTACTCGCATTATATCCGAGCCTTGCCTTATGTAAAGTCTTTTTGACGATAATTTGAGTTTGTTTTAAATAGTAGAGATCATAAAGGACCTAACTTTTAGCCCCACGTCTGAAACATTCCACAAATTGCAGCAAACAGCTCTAGGCCAATGAACGGATGACTAAATACTAAGGAACCATCAGTCGCTATTGAGGACCTAGTTTCCTTCTGGAGAGGAGCAGCCTAATATTCTTTCCCGTTACACTTCGCTCTTAAGAGATGGCTTGGAACAGGAGATGGATGACCAGTTTCGTACATCATAAAGTTTCCCTCTCTTAAATTGAACGAAGGGCTGGCTGCTTTAAACATGAGGTTGTGCTACTGAACACATTCCCAGAAATAAGAAAAATTAAATAATGAACAAAAAAGAAGTGCCCATAAAGACACACCACTGATTTAGTACAAAAGTACATTAAAAGGAAGATGCCTTTAGAGCTCTTGTTTTTCTAGTAGGGTGTATCTGTTGGGAGAAGGCCCGAGCTTCTTGAAGGTGCTCTCTGGAGGTGTTGTGGGCACCTTCTGCACTGATTCCACTCCAAGAACCTGAAAAAAAGAAGAATTGTTTTCATGTCCACTAAATGCTCTCATGGAGAATTAGGAACTGTCATCGACTTTTCCTCAATATTACAGAGTCCAGCAAGGTTTTGATGTAAGCATTTAAATATTGACGGCGATTTCGAGAATTTAATTGACCAAGTTCAGTACTGTATTTCACGGGCAGCAAAGTAAAGGAGAGGAAAATCTTATTAGCGAGCAGCCCAAAACTTGAAGCAGACCTTAACTTCCAACGCAACATAAAATGTTCCGCTGCTTTGATTTACCTTATACGCGGGTTTATTCTGCTCTCAAAAGACAGAGGTGTTCTAATGTCAATTAAATATTCGCAACTTGACGGGACAACGAAGCAAGAAGGAAATGACCGCCGCTTTTTACAGCCCCTACAACTGCTCGCCAGATGACGAGTCAACACGCGATGTTAGAATAACCTGAACAACACAGCGACATGGATGATAACTCATGCATATTTCTGACTGAACTGAGATCTTATTCTAAAATAATAAGATACAATGACACGACTCGTACCATTCATGCACCATACGAAGTTACCACCATTACCTCACAGTTACATAATATGAGTGTCACGACTCAAGTCCCGCCCGCATGGAAGCTTCGAACACTCAACCAGGGCCCAAGTCCACTACATATTTGAGTAAGCCTACGAGTTACTGAATCGAATGTACTCACTTTGTATGAGTACATCACACACGTATGAGTTTTTCCTTCTTTTCTAATTTAATCACCTCATTAGCCAGAAAAATGTCATCACCTTATTAACTTTTCCTCACGTTGATGTTCTTCAAATTTTTTACAGTTTATTCTCCCCAACAATTCTCTTACACGCCTCACCCTACACAACTCTTATTCTAATCCAACACCGCTACTGCCTGCTGTCTGGTGCGTTATTTCACTGTCTCTGTCAATCCCAGATAACGACTGCACCTCTCACACCAAAAGGCACACACATACCATGCATGGTTCTCCTCTACCCCTCTCTCCATAAACTTTGTCTTTTTGTGGATGCATGTAAATTTCAATGTATTTTTCAAGTGAAAAATATTCAAGGAGCCAAAGATGAGAGTTCCAAGGAGCTCGCATAAGAGAACCTTAACCTTAAGCTCGTAACAGCAAGAGTTTAAAGGGACAATTCAAGGTCAATTAAACGAAAGTGCCTGCCTAATTACACATATCTGGATAAAATGGTTAAACGGCCAGGCCCACAAATCAGTTAGAGTTTTGGGTTATTGGAAAACAAATAGTGAGGTGTTAGATGAGTTTCACCAATACTGTGCTGAACATACTACTACCTAGGAAAGAAGGTATTAGAGGGTGAATGCGACTCGGACTGAGAACAAGGTGAACACACGTCTGCCCATTTCAAATCCCTCATCACTTCCTCCAAAAGACAAAAAAAACACTAAGCTTTCAAGTGCGATGCTTATCGCACGCCCAAACAGCAGCCCACGCAAACCTGAGGTTCGGTTTGCTGCTCGGGTGGATCCATGGGGCCATAGTGAAACTCCTTGTGTAGTTTACCGCTGTACAGGTCGGCCAAGAATTGCTTCAGCGCTCCTGGCTTGTCCATACGACTATAATCTGAAGACAGGAAGAGAGTCGTGAACTTTACTGGTTAAAAATGTGAGGATTAAGGGCGATATTGACAATGAAGAAAATGTTTTTCTGGTTTGGAGACATGCAAGATCCAGGGCTAAAATCCCTTGTGTTCGGCTGGATTATGCACGAAATGACCAATACAACACGCTCAGAGGTGAGTTTTGAAATACTATTGCAGACCTAATTAATGAAATTCAAATCTTTTCAAGAATTTCAGAAAATAGCTTCCTTTTATTTACATAGAATGCTCGCTATTGTGTGCGTAAATAAATAGCAGGTATAAGCTCAGAAATAACAGGCATTTCTTCCTCGTGTCAGTGCTTGATAAAGAAAAGCTGTTGTGATAATATAGCCTCGTAGCTTGCCTCTCTTCAAAAGTGCGAGTCAGCGCTGAAACCACAAGAGCGTTAGTACAAGAAGGCTGCCCAGACTTAAAGACCATAGCCAAATTGACTATTCTGGTTGCCCTGAGTATGTCAATTGGGAGTCTGCCGGAAAGACGTTCAGGATAAAGATCTATAGGTAAGAGTTAGTACTAGTTTAAGATTCCTTAGTCCAATTGAAGTACGATCTCAAGAGAGCGAGAAGAGACTATTTAACTTGAACTTCCAGAAACGGGAAACCTATGCACAAGGTGTTCCTACAATGGATACACCGAGTTTAGAAACTGAAGGCTAGGAAGCGAAAGGAAAGAAAGACAAAGAAGATTCAGCAAAGACAGCATGAAAGGTAAAAATATTGAGTATATGGATATTGATCCAAGAAAAAACTACTTAAAAGCTCAAAACTAATTTATTATTTCCAAGTACAGAGCTAAAAACTGCATTTAATTCTCTGGGCCTGGAACAAATACTTCACATGTTTCCCGCCATGACCCGCACTTCACTAGTCAACTCAGAGACAGAGCAAAGAAAGTAAGGTATTTCATTGTGACGTATTTATTCTTCTTGTTCTTCTACCGGAACAAAGTGACAGTAGAAAGTGTTTTACCGAAGCATTTAGCATCAGCACGATATTTTAAAGAAGACGTTCTCCACTTTCATTTTTTCTTCATTATTCAACAACTGTAACTCGGATTCGTATTTCTTTCAATCAAATTAACTCCAATTGTTCCACTTTGAATGAAGTGCATAGGGTAAAATTTACTTAAAAACGAAGACAATTACGTTTTTAATTAGCTCAAGGGCACACGAAACGCGAAGCAGCTGTTCTACAATTGGCATGGACTGTCTGTCGTACTCAATATGCAAAACGAATAATAAAGCATCACAAGTTGAAATCCACTACAATTGTAAAAGTGAAAAAAAATTAAAATCTAGATATTTTCATTCACATCGTCCCGAAACAGTCAACAAAGAGAGCACATCCATGAATAGAATGATTCCACCTATCAAAGCACAACGCCGAACTTATGAATTTACGTTTATTGATAATTAACAACAGTACCTATTGCTTGAACTTTTCGTACAGATAGGTTCCAAACACTGCAGCATCAATCAAGAACCTCATACGCAAGGAGGCAAAGAATCTGACCAATTCATTAACAACTACTATTAAGAACTTCCAACGCAGTCTTTGGCAAGGATCTCAGTAAGATATGTCCCTAATTACGAACATTCAAGTCAATGAGATGCACAACCGCCACAAGACTTGCACAAGAAGAACTGAACAGGCCCAAGAACCCACCTTTAAAGAGATACATGTGTCTGAACGAGTCGATGGCGATGAGAGGCAAGTCTTTCTTGTCTTTGCCGAGGTGGTGCAGGGGGTGGGCGAACTGAATTCCATCCGCGATCAGGAAATTCACGTTTGCTGCAAAGTGGATCACGAGGCAAAACTTACATAAATACAACAAAATTGGGACTAATCAAAAACTAAATTCTGCACAATATCATTTCTGGAGACTTAGATCCCTGAAGAATTAGATTCTGAATGCCTCTCCACATTGCTTATTAAAACGAAGAGTTTTACTACACACAAATAATTCAGTTCAGTTCCATTTGACACTGAGGCATATTCTATCGTGGAAAAGCAAGCAGCCTTAGCTGCTCTTCCTCTTATAGTACGCGTCCGAAATCGTTTTTTCACCATAATTTTGCAAGGAAGGCCGTAATCAACATCAAGTTTTATGAGAGCCACATATAAGACTTACTGGCCCAAAGGCATTGACTATTTATTTCGTTAACTAGCAAAAGCATTTGTGTGTACTAATGTCTTTCATATTTGACACTTCTCTCAATACAAATAACTTGACTTTAGAAAATTTACGTTTATTAATTAAAAAGGAAGTGATTATAAGTTAGTTTCAGACTCTCTAACCGAAAAAAAAAGGTGTTCCAAGGAGAGGAAATTTGAAGGCACCTTCAAGTTTGGAGTTGAGAGAACACGGAATCTATGCACAAAGTGCGTTTCCACACACTAGATCTTCAGCACATAGGACAGAAATGTTGAAGAAGAAGGTTATGAAATAAAAGTTAAAGAAGATAGCTAGTCAGACGTGCTGAAAAACAGGACAGCAGAAAACCGATAAAAGACAGTCCTTAATAAAACAAGAAACCTATTCTTTTCGAACAATAAGAAGGCCTACCTAACTCTCAGCTCGGGACCTCCCATTTCTCCTTAGGAGTGCTAATCCCATGGCTCCAACAGCCGTCTCCCCTTGAGTGGAATAATAAGTGAAATCTCCAAAATAGCTCCTACCTCTGCATTCTGATGTTCATTTGCTTGATCAAGAATGCTGAAAAACGAAATGTACTTAAACTCAAATGCCATTATTCAGGCAAACATGTTTGCACAAATTAGAAGTAAAATATAGCCTTCTCTAGTTTTGATCACGTTGTTATGGCTTGGCTGACAAACATGCAGTAGCTAGACAAAATAATGAAATTGCAATACGACAACATTAAGACACTTTCCACAGACACATAGGAATATTTTGGTGATTTCTTTTCTATTTACTAGCTCTAAACGAGAACTATTCTGAATCCTTACTCTTCTCATCAGCGAGCTCCCTCTCGACCACTGCCCTGAAGGCCTTGGGGCTCTCCTGGTCGTCCGGAGCGTGGAAGAGGATCAGGAACGGGAGGCCCTCTTCTGTGAGCTCCTCAGCGTTCTGGCACAGAATAAACGTGAATTAAAAAATTAACGAGAACTTGGAAAATACAGTTTCTATACTGTACCGTAAAAATTACATTCGATTAAATTTTAAGTCAGTTCAAGGCCATATATTTCCTAAAAAAACAAAAAGGAAGGCACTCTTTTGGATGGAATTATGAGAGCGGGCAATTTACCCACAAGTGTGTTCTTACACAAGGTTCATTACACATAGAAACAGTTAGATTAAAAAAATTTTATGGAACAAGACGAAAGAGAAAGAAATTATTGATTGATTATAAGTTAGTTTTAGCCTCCTTTACCTAACCTTTAACTTGGGACCTTGAATCTTCCCCTGGAGCACTGATTTACATTGATATAATAGTTGCATACCTCTGATATACCTAAGAGTTACACAAGGTTGACGGCAACATCCCTACAGACCTGTGACTTGAAAAATGGATCAGATGGGACACACACACCCAATCAGAGATGGTCTCTCTGAGTAGGAGGTAGGAAACAGTGAATATAGAAAAACATATCATTTCTATTGTAATCTCCACACAAAACAGGGGATGCTAAGAAACGGAAAAAGGTCATTGAGCTCCATCTCTGTTATCAGAAACCTCCATTCAACGGGCACATGCAGCCATGACTGATGGCTTTCCTCAGTGTACCTTCCCATAAAACAATTAAAAAGGATTGAGCACATCAGCTCTAATGGGATGATTACGAGTCACTAATGAGTTATAGAGTGTAGCCTGAGTACTGCAGACAGTGGCTAAATTAGAGGGTGTCGAACTGTGCTGCAATTGATTTGCTGAAAGAAGTGGGGTATAACGATTTGCAGTAAACTTACCTCTCCAAGCAAAATGAATTGTACTGCCAAAGAAAAATGATCAAGAGAACAAAAACAAACATACGCTAAAAAAGTAAATGAAGAAAAGTAACAATACTTGACAACAATCCCACTTGTCCAGTGGAAATTCTCATGCACTGTAACAAAAGCACAAGTAAATATACTTCCCACGTATTCCTGAACAACTTCGAGACAAAGGAACGCGTATCTGTTTTCCACAACTCGTTACTCTACACGAATGGCCTCTTATAACGATAGAGAACAGTTAACATACAGACACACTTCAGCTCCACTAACAGAGTTCACCAATTACATGACTACATGAATAGAAACGTGAACCCCCATCGAGTATAATGAGAGTGTGAATGCTTTTAAAATCTAAATGAATTAATACCAAAATTTTAAACAAAAAATGAAGTATAATACAACCACTTTCGAAGATCCAAAGGAGAATTTAGCTGCAGGTAAGAGTGAGAGCACTGATTTATTTCACTAGACAGTCAAGAAAAGGAGGCATGGGTTGTCCGCTGAACCAGAGCCAAGAGAATTACAGAGCTTCACATCACACTCACCAATTAGCGCACAAAATTGGATGAAGCATCGAGGAGGCCGTCTAAACAGCTGCCCAGTACAGTTAGGAACAGCCATAGTTCATATTAACAGTATGTACTTCATGTACAGCTATAAACAAGGAGAGCAAGAATTAACCATAGACTAAACGGAGAAGTATTTTCATTGGTGCAGTGAACTGTAATACAACAGAATTGTTAAGGGAAACTTAACCAAGAAAAAAATGGTTAACAGAAATTTAAACCTTAAAAAGTGCAGTTGCCGATACACAGGTGGCTGGGCTTTATAGTGATCTGCATGTGAAGGCATGAGCATACAATTTAGGCTATTTTTTTACGGATCTAGAAGAATTAAGGTCTGGGGTCCTAGAGGTGGATTCAAGTGAGCACAAAGATAGGTCGATAAAATATAAATATTCTGCAATTTTGCCAATTATTCTTTCAAGTCATTGTTTAACTTGAAAACACTGCTTCATCAACGAATTGAAGACACCAAAACGCTTGCTGACCACAGCATGTACTGTAAGAAACTCATCACAACCACACGGCCTGTTAGACGTCAAATTCCTTGGTGATGGCTGAGAGGTTTAAACTCAAAATTTCCTTGCCCACGTGAATTAGGATGCAAAATAATAGTCCGGTGTTTTATATTAGCCGAAATATTGAGCCAGCCAAAACAATGGGACAGTTCATACCTCATCATCGCCAGTCAACTAGAGAGCCACGGTTCAAGAACCTACTCAAGTGCTGGCCCGAGTCACATCATTTTCTAATTCCATGAAAAGCTTAGCAAACATTCATTATAGCAAAAAAATGAAAGGAGAAACATTCCAGCATTTGCACCGTTGGTCATATCCGAGTTCATTAGATCTACCAGAAACAATGGACTTGAGAAAAAAATCCTTCATTTTATTTCTTTATATCACTGTACTTACAGAAAAATGAAAGTAATCACAAAGCGTGCAGGAAAGAGACAAGTATCTAAATAAACTGAAGTACCAAGAAGCTTATCTGTCAAGATTTTCCCCACTTCAAAGATTTCTAAGAGTAAGATTTCCTCTCCAATCGCAAATGAACGGGGTGAAGACAATGTGTTTATAACTAGAAGTTCCAAAGGCATTTGTAGTAGCGACGCAGTTAGGTGGCGGTGAACGAACAGCTCAGATCAGGTGTTCTGAAAATCATTTCGCAAGAATGACTGTACATAAACGCACTGAAGTGCCTAAGCAATTCAGAAAAATAGGGTAGTGGGTCAGAAAGTGTCCAAAGCATAGGTTGAAAGATTGAGTTTCATTAAAGGCACACCACCACCACACTAATGGAAGGACTACAGAGAGAGCTGAAAGAGAAAGCCAGATTTGCGAAGATCAAAATGGCTACACTGCCCTAAGTGTTAATTTTTGTGCAGTCAGATCTAACTTCTACCATTTTTATCAACACATGAAAACAAGAAACATGATAAGAGAATGCAGATAATTTTTATAAGGCGGAAACCATCAAGAAGTTTGAATCCATCTCATAACTGCCCTAAAGAAACTCAAACATCTGATTACAAGCCCATGTTAGATAATTACGTGATCAACAACGCCATCGTCCATCCTTTTTCCTAATTTCCAAAGCCAATTCCTTCATTAACTGTACACCAAAAACTACTGAAGGAAGGACATGCACAGCTGATTTCACACATTGCTGGCAGAAGCCATCACATTCGCAGCAAACTTTTCATATTCGTCAAAACAATGACTAATCAATTCCTGAATGATATGTAGAAGGATAGAATTCTTAAGCAATGGTTGCTGCGAGCACACGCAAGAGCACCAGCGAGAGGGAGGCACTCACAGCGAAAGTGATCTCCCTGACGAGCGGGATGCAGCGGTCGGTGGCCCACGCCAGGAGTTCAGAGTAGATGTTCTGGTCGCCCAGGAACGTGTCGTCTTCGTCGCTCGCGCTCCCCACAAACGTGACCACCGGCACGCCTGGCGGATGCAGCTTTGCTACAGGCTCCCTGTGTGGAATGACACACCACATTCATTAACGTGTTCCGTGCGCATCATTCAAATCCATGAAAACGTTTCAACAGCTTCACAAGGGTAAAGAAATTTATTCTCCGAGGAATACTAGGCAATGACTTAGATTTTTCACGCTTATGACAATTTTTATGAAAACATTAAAACAAGCACTCCAATCTATATCCTCTCTCTCCCATCTATCCTACATATAGTAAGAATTTGCACAATGTTCTCCATTTAGTGCCTATTAATAATTCATTGGAGAGACTCGAGAATAACATAAATATAAGTTAAGTTCTGATCAAATAAATCAAAAGAATGACAAATGAAGTGTATAAAAAATGGATGAGTGTTTTAAATTTTGCCGTTATTTTTCAGCTTACGTCGAGAGATTGGACGTATTGTGAACCAGAGTTCCGGTGTTCATGTAAACTGCTGCCGGACGCTGTCCACTAGATACCTGCCTGCCGTACCTCCTTGCCTCGATCGGGCCCTAACTGCGAACGCAGAGCTCTTACGATTTTAAGAAGTTTTCAGTTTTAAAACGAATAAAATTTCCCCTCTTAATTGTCAAACTCGTAAAGGTCGCCGTTGCGACACTATTAAATAGAATAGAAGATCGCCGTTGCGATGCTTTCATGTAAACTTGGTCTGTTCTGTACAAGCTCGTTTGTTGCCATCAATAGTTTTTAATTTCTCTTATGGCCGTGCTTTTTCTGGCTGTCAAAACTAAAGCTTGTTAGACTTCTTTGGAAATGTTTGGTATGGACTAGTATTTACACGAATTTCATATTGCTGTCGAGTTTAACATTCAATTAGAGAAACGATTAAATTAACTTCTTGCGTATACCTTTCCTTCAATGATTGTGTGAGGACTTCAGAAATTTCCCACACTCTCAGCTTGCGTGGCGGAGAGAGAGAGCTCACTAGTGTTGGCCTAACATATATATGTTGTTATTCATGTGGTGAACCTAACTTGCAGTTCTTTTATCATGTTTCACAGAAGCGAGACATTATCTCATGGCAGATAATTATGATAGTTCATACTATCTATAAAACTATCATACACAGAAGAGCTTCCTCTAAGATTAGATAACACAGATTAACAGACAAAAACCATTTAGAGGAAATCTACAACTATGATACATTGATGGTACACAAGTTTTACACCTCTCTATCCTCACAGTGTTAGTAGAGAGTAAATAATCTTTGATGTGCTCATAAATGCTTTTCTTCCCATAATGAGCTATTGAAAGACTTGAGTACAAACCAAAATGCAATGGAGAATTGGACACATTGAAGCATTTGAATTACATAGAGTTTCAGAAACTACATACCAACTGAACTTAAGTTGCTTGAGTGCGGTCGTTTGTAGCCCAAATAATACTAACCCAATGCCTAAGAAAAATTTGCAGTCATCCTTGAGGGCCATGGCAAGCTTGTTGAAGTTGGCAATTTGGGTCGCTTGCTTCTCGCTGTCAAAGTAACCAAACACGGTCCGCTTATTGTCTTTCTGTTGACAAACACAATACATGTGAAAAACAGATAAAATTAACAAGAAAAATACATGTATTCGTGCAATAGTTGAACGCAACACCTGAGCTAACATTTTCACAATTTCAAAACCATTAAAGAAGCAAACAGTAAAAGACCATTGTAAAGAATTAATTCCAAACTTGGTGAATAAATCGGCTGTTTTAACTTAAAACATAAACTTCAACACAAAATGTTGCACACACTGGAACATAAAATATTACACATCATATACTACAAAAATAGATAATTAGTGAAAACTGTATCTCTCATAAGACTAAAGAAATGGATAATGAAAACAATCTAATTTAATTTCCACAAATTAAAATGTCGGTGGAAGTAAGGTGAGAGTTAGCCAGAGCACACTCACCTTGGCTACATTGACATCCTCGACTTTCTCTATCTTGATCACAGGGTCCTTGAGCTGCTCTGACACAAAGTCTGCCAGGGCGTCAGCTGTGCGCTGGCCTCTGTACTCCTTCTTCACGACCTGGCCATTCCTCAGCAGCTTCAGGGTCGGGTACTTTGTGATGTGGAACCTGAGTGCCAGCGTTGTTAAGTTGTATTACTGAATGCGGTGAGCAGTAAATTGCTGTCACGTTAGACAATGTGGATGCCAACATTGGGCAGTTGCCACATAAATGCACAACACAAATGCATCAACTTCACATGAAAGGGAAGTATGTGCTCACTGGAGCAAAATGTTGAGCATTAAAGCAGCAATAACAGTACAAGTACAAACACAAATCCTCATACACATGTAAGACAAGTTAAGAAGGACAAAATGTATTATGAGATAATAATTAAATCCAAATATTTAGCAGACTTGTTAAAAACTAGCGCAGTTTGTACATGAATACAAAGATTATTCAGCCAAATTTTAGTGGTCACACATAAATTAGACCCAAGTTCTCTTTTAGTACTTTGAGAAATTTTTATATAATCTCTCTCTCAACCGAGAAATAAAATTTGCCATAAGTCACTTTCACGGTTTCTCTTTGATCAAAGTAAGCACTAAAGAATGCTTGAAAAGAAAATGCTAAAGACAACACTAAACTGATCTTAGTCAACAACCTAACTCACCAGCCCCCAGAAGTAATTCGACTGCACAGCAACAATACATACCTCAGATGCAACGATGTACTACGGGTTTTGTAGTAACATCTTATAATTTATAGATGTAAATGACCACAAACCTTACAAAATTAATAACTGTACATGTCTATCACAGAAGCTGAAAGTGTACAAGTTATACTATTATACTATAAGTCAAGGGGGTTATCGGAGTGATTTTTGTCATATTATCAATTTTTAGGAGGCTGAAAAAGAGTCCTCAGGTAGTGGGCTATTGTGTCCTAAAATTTTATGCTATGGGCACTAGAACCCCTATTCCCAAGACGGGTCTAAAAGGTGAGGGGGGTCATAAATCATGAATATTTGACCCCATATAAAAAAAACGAAAAGGAAAATGGAAAATCCAGAGTCATTTCTATGCTAGAAATGTGACAAGGATTCTCAAACTGCCTTAGTTTTTGTTCTAGCAAATAAACTCATAGACTTCTATTCTTTTGAAATGTCCGAGAAAATTATTTGATAAAATAATATTTCCAATTTTCTCAAACACTAAGGCCAAAATTAAAAAAGTTATACAAGAAAAATGTGTTTCTTTATCAAAATTACAAGCACTGGGCAAATTTCAGAACAATCGGTTCAAAAACAAAAAATTGCTAAGAAGACCACCTCAATTTAGCTTCCCTAATCACAACAAAGACATTTCTAAAAGAGATAGGGAATAGTGAATCTATGCACAACGTTTTTCCTCACACTAACACCTTACACATGAGAAAAGCAAAATTGAAAGAGGTTAAGAGGTTTATAAAGCAGATAGGAGTTAATGAATGAAGTACTGGGAAAAGAGACAGCAGTGAAACAAAATAGATTTATATTTAAACAAAAAGCCTGTTCTATTTGAACAAATGAAAGCCCTACCTATCATTCACTTTCAGACCTCACACCTTCCCCCTGGCAATACTAATTTCCACAGAAGCAATACTTGTACCCAGTTCAAGGGAAGGTTTAGGCCTAACAAAGCTACACAAAAAAAACGAACAAAAGAGACAGAAATTGGCCCATTAAATTAAACTCACAAGAGAAAGAGCCATGCATGACAGAAAGAGCAGCACATTAAACAAAACAAAAGATAATGAGAAGTACATTGAACAAAACAGTAAAGATAGAGTGTGGCATATTAAAAAACACAAAATTAAATTAGAGAGCTATCTAACATAATAGAATCTTTCACAACCAAGGCAAAAAAAAGTCACAAAAATGCAGGAACTGACCTGGACGCAATACTCTCTTGCTTCTCGCAGTCCACCTTCCCAATGACCACCTTGCCAGGCTCAGGGAATTTGGCATTCACTTTGTCAGCAAGGTCATCCCAGATGGGCGAGAGCATTTGGCTAAAACGACACCAGTCTGCATAGAAGTTCAGCATAACTAGATGTGTGCTACCTGAAAAAAAAATTAAGATTAGTGAAAACAAAATTTTAATATTTCTAGTCAGAAAACAACTGACTTAGGTAGCAAAATCAAACAAAAAAGTGAGTACCTATATATCTAGGTTAAAAGCATTGCATGTGAAAACTTCTAAGAAAAGGCACCAAGGTTGTTATATTTCAATATGCATGGATGAGATGAATATTTCAAAAGAAATTTGATGTTTGTTATTTATCAGCATTTCATAATTCAATATATATCAAATTTCTGAACATGAACAACACAACTAAAATTTTTGTAATTAGAACAAGTACACTGTCATTTCTAGACCACAGTCAGTAGCACAGCCAGAAGGAGGGCCACAGAGGCCTCTAGTTAGCTTAATTAAATTATTATTAGTCTTCACTATTTGTAATTTTTGTTTTGTTTCAGGCCAAAATGAATCTCTGGGACAGAACATTTCAGAGGCATAAGCTTATTTTTTACCCTTTAGAAAATCCAAAAATGCAGTGACAAAACCCATAACTACATAAATAATTGAAATATCTTTTTTCCTTAAAAAACATTTTCTTTCCAAAAGAAGTGGTGACAAATAACCCACACGTATCCTTACTTAATTTGAAGTATTTTAGCAATTGATGGTTGAACCTCATAAACTGTCTCAATTTCAATCCACATTTGACTCGCA
Source organism: Platorchestia sp. MABIK (assembly GCA_014220935.1). Lineage (NCBI taxonomy): Eukaryota > Metazoa > Arthropoda > Malacostraca > Amphipoda > Talitridae > Platorchestia > Platorchestia sp. MABIK. Next base: position 3,835 of record JACJUY010001659.1, on the reverse strand, counting down.
TCATGTTTTAGAAATGTTTTCGGCTTTCGTTTCAATTCCCGAGAATTTATGATTGAGCCTGATAACTACACCACTACAAGTAATCCAGCAGCCATTACACTGTCCTGCTCCTCAGCCAGCAAACCATGGTAAGAGCAGATTGCTCTCATAAGATGACAGGTCAGATTAAACTTTCTAACCATAACTAAATGTTACCAGATGAATAATGTAATCAGTAAATATGAAGATTGTGATCAATTTTCCAATTTTTGGAGCTCGAAATAAACAATTTTTCTTCAATGCACTTTCTGTCACAAATGAGTATTTGAGTTATAGCGGTGATGTAATGTTACTGAATTAATCTAACCTAAAATAACAATCATTCAAGCGCATTACAGGTGTCGGAAGGGAGAGTCCATTAAGGGTCTTCCCCCTCAGACCGATTTTTCCCGCACTTCAAAGAATGGAAAGGCGGTAAGTGACGTACAGCCCTAACTCATTAAATACTCATTTATGACGGAAAGTGTGTGGAAGAAAAATTGATTATTTTGATCTAATTACCAA
>JACJUY010001658.1:84075-125140 GCA_014220935.1 Platorchestia sp. MABIK | reverse complement strand
GTTTGTCATCCACACCTGACAAATATCTTCAAGAAAGTTATGGAATCCCGTCATTTTTGGCGGGCCGTGCACACTAGTATGTAGTTATTAATGTACATTCCCGTCAAAAATGATGGGATTCAAAATTTTTCTTATAATTTCCTTCCAGTTGTGAATGACGAACAAATTTATCTATCCAAATAGTAACCGCGAACAAAATAGTTTTGCACTTGCGTACTGGTGGAACTCGTATCACAGATACAGTCATTAAGCATCTTCATGAGCGTCACAGAGGTTCGGAAGAAGTGGACACCAAACAAAAAACTCACCAGGAGTATAATTACGTAAGATTGTAATACAGTAATTTTTTAGGCAATAAACGCCAAACTCGGTATCCACGATACGGACTCGAGGATATATTGCTCTGGATCTCTCATAATTTATATAAAGGGACCAATTACAGTGCACTTGTACAGCGAAAATGAGTGTATTAATTTACCAGTGAACTGAAACCGAGACAGCCAGTACTAATTTCTTCCTATTTTTTCTTAAGAGCGTGACACGAAACATATTAATATGATATTTAAACACCGACTGTCATTCTTAGTAGTAGGTGGAAAATGACCACGAGGAAAGAACGTAAAAATATGAACAACCTTCATCCTGCTACCTCGAAGTGACGGCTGTGTTGCGCAGTGTAATCGAAAGAAATAATTAGGGGAAAAATAAAAATAGAAAAAGACTCGGAGAAATTTATAAATGAAATAGTTTCTAACTTTCTAACAGGGTTTGAGGTAAATAAGGGTACAGTCTAAGAACAGCCAAATAAAACATCACAGGTTTCCCATCCCCTCGGCTTTCTCCTTCAGCTACATGCGGACATGAGTACGTGGGATAAGATATCACTTACACGCAACCAAAACCTACTAAATTTGAGCACGTACACTAAAAAAGTGGGCTAATGTACAAATTTCATTTTTTTCCGTAAGAAAAGAAAAAAAAAAAGAAAAACCGATTATTTCCAAAAAAGTTGACACATGAGATACATGACAACATATTGGCTTTTAAAATTTTCTTAATATAAGACGTCCTTAGACGAACGTACCATACGAGGAGTACTAATGGTCCTATTATACTCCGCGCCCTTATAGACAAACCATACGAGGTGTACTAATAGACAAGTCATTCCTGGCGTGCAAATAGATTAACCCTGTCAAGGGCTAGTTTAATCAAACGTATGATTTCTTAGATATTTTATATCCCAAGAGATGGCTGACAACTAATAAATAATTTAAATAATACTAGAGAATTCTTCGGAATTCCTAAATTATTAGTTGATTCGATGTAAGAAAAGACAAAAAACGCTATACCGAAGCATTTTGAAACACCGTCCTAAATGACTATCATGTATTGAGAAAAGGTTAGTCACAAAGTAATTTATAAAGAACATCACGCAACACAACACGCACATCTAGAAATGCGTAAACAAACTTACACGCAAAATGAAATTCATGGCTTGTTCAGCATACGCACAGAGAGAAAATTTTTCACGAGCGCTTCATTTCACTTGTCTGTTTGTTTTTCATTTTTCCTATTCACAGATGCAGCCTCTGGGGTAGTGATCGATCGATTTTTGGATCATTAAGAAAGTGCAATATATATATTTATTTTTGAAACATGGTTCAGTGTTAACTGGCCGCAGAGCTTTAGGTAAAGTGTAATGTGTCTTGAGGTTTTGTTTTTACGTAAAAAATAAAAATCGAAACAAATATATGAATACATGTGTATATACATGAACATGTATATGTACGCAAACACACACACATAGACAAACATGTATGCGTGCACACACACATACACGCACCCACTTACACACACAAATTCATGCTCGTCATAGCCGTGTGTGTTTCGGACCTGACTCCGTGCGCGGGAAACGCGGGTTCGAGTCTCGGCGCTGGTGGCGATTTTCTCTGTTGGGTATAGGAGAAAAAATTGTAAGCATAATACCCCACTCTACCCAGGTGTCTGAAATGGGTACCGGTCTTTGACCAGGGGAAAGCGTCATGGCGTCCTGGTGTTAGTTATAAGGCATTTGAAAAACCAATGTAAAAGGTGATATGTATCATGCTTCAATTGGAAATAAAGCATCCGTAGATGCCGATGTTTCTTTATATATAAAACGTACTGAAAATGAATATAAAGAAAAACAATAATGAACAAATGACAGTCAAGCTCAGTATAATCGTGAGAGATAACCTGAAGAAAAATGAGTAAAAGGAAAAAGACGTCGATAAACGTATAAATGAAATGATTTTTAATTTCCAAACAGAAATTTTAAAAATACTCAAGTTACAGTCGAGAAACAACAACAACAAAACAACACATTTCATATCCTCTCGGTGTTCTCTCCAACACCATGCGGACATGGGTGCATGGGATAAAATAGAGAGAAAGTGTAAGACAGACATCACTTATGAGTAGTAAATTTCTACAAAATTTTGGCAGAAACGCGTGAATGTGAAAATGAAAATTCATAGCTTGTTCAACATATGGACAGAAAGATATTTTTTCCACGATTCAAATGCACAAACCGCGTTTTACTTTTTGTGTTTAATTGTATTTTTCATTTTTCTATTCACTGAAACGCCCTCTTTGGGAGTGATAGACCTATTTTGATTCATTTTGCATGAGTAATAAAATTAGTTAACCGGATTGTTACCAAGAAAAAAAAAAAAGATAGAAACATCTTTACGTATTTATGCAGATTTACCTATACCTACATACGTTTGCACTGATATATCCATGCATATGTGTGCGTACACATGTATGCGAGTGTGTGTGTGCGTGTGTGTGTGTACACATGTATGGACACACACACGCACACATGTTAATATGTATACGCATTGAAAATGAACATAAGGGAAAAAATATTCAGGATGAAAAGATTACAAACAACTTATCTCCTACAACATCGAAAATGACAGTCGAGCTCAGTGTAATCGTAAGAAATTATTTGAAAAAATTAACTAAAAAAAGACTTTGAAAAACGTAAAAATAAACTGATTTTTAATTTCCAAATTGAAATTTTGACGAAAGCTCAGATTACAGTCAAGGAACAACGACAACAACAAAAAACATTTCGAGTTTCGCATCCAATCGGAATTCTCTTCAGCAGCATTATACGGACATGGGTACATAGGATAAAATGAAATACTATTGTGGCCAGTTATTACGTCTGAGTGGCGAATATTTACAAAAATTTGGCACGAAGAGGTAGATTAAACAGTGGTCCAGAGTAATAATTTTAATTTCTGAAATTTAGAGTTTTTCGGATTTGAAAGTTCAGTTCTAGCGTGCGCTGAACGCACAGAAAAATTAAGGAAAAAATACAAAATTTTATATTCTCCCTCCCCCAGCCCAGCCAAAATCAATTAAAACATCTTCGTGAATGATTTCGAAATAGTGAGACGTTAGCCAAAATTAATTTATTACAAACATAGCACAACCCTCACATCTATAAACCTGTATTCTGATGTACACATAGAAATGTATTTTAAGTATATGATGTTCAGTATATGTAAACACAGAAAATAGAATATTAAAAGTAAAAATGAGAAAGTGTGAGAGAATACTACTAACAATTGAGAAAAAACGACATTCATTCCGCTGCATTGAGCTGACGGTTCTGTTGCTCATTTTAGTTGACAGAAACAATTAAGATCAACGTTAGAATGACTAAGCGAACTTAAAAAATAAATAATTCCTTATTTTCTAACATAAATTTCAGGTAAGTGGGAAATTCACACCGAAGCGCTGCAGGCCCTATGACAGAGATGCAAAATGACGTGACACATTTACTCTAAATTCTTTTACAGTTGTAGAGTTTTTGAGATGCTGGGGAAGCTTGTTCCACAAAAGAGCTCCAGAATCTGAGAGAGCTTTTCGTCCCACGTTAGATGAACTGAAGGTACAGAGATGAGAACACTCGTCTAGCTTTTTGGGTCATGGATCTCTCTCGTATTGGGGTCCAGTTGAGTTTTCTTAAAAGGGGGGGTGGCATGATCTTGTTTCTTGAAATTTCCTTTGCATGCCCCTTTGGCTGCGAAGTTAGTACATTTTTGCAACTTTTTTTGAAATCGTTATTTAGTGAAGGTTTATTTGTGAATATATAAAGAGATTCTAGAATACGGAGGTCTTGTTCATTAAAGGCTTTGCATAGGATAGAAAAATTTGACATTTTTAAAGGGTGATTGGAACTAAAGCAATGGTTTCTAATGGCGGACTGAGGGGGACAAGCAAATGGGCTGCCAGTAATATGAGAAAATCCTGAATGTTGGCTGTGACGAATAAATAGTTGGAGGGTAGTGCTTCCAACGTACGATTGCTGGCAGCAATCACAAACATACACATATACACAGCAACTTTCCAGGCACTCATCCTGTCGCTCTTTCCTGTTAAAAAATGACGATATCTCAAAAGTATTCTTATAATAAACATGAACGTCAACCGCTGTAAAAAAGGTTCGTACAAGGACTAGAAACTCTCTTTGAAATTCACTATTCAGATAACCTAGGAATGGAAGGCCAATAAATATTTTCTGTTTCGGTACGGTCAGGGTTACAGGAGATGGAGGNAAATTTATTTTCGAGAAATTTTCTGACTATTTGATCAACAAGAAAATTTGAAAAATTATTACGTGCAAACATTTTTTGCAGATAATCTAATTCATTGTGTAATATTTGGTAAGTACTCGAGACGCAATAGGCCCTATGCAATAAAGTTTTCACACACGATTTGAAATAACCTTTGTAGACAGAGCTGAAATAATTTGTACAAAGACCGGGAAATGTGGGCTTTCTATAAACTGAAGAAATGAACTTGGTATCAGACTTCCTTACCAGGACATCCAAAAAAGGTATTTCACCATTCTGTACGCATTCCACTGTGAATTTAATGTTGGGGTGAACGGCATTAACACACTCAAAAAATTTATTACCTTAATCCCGAGACCTAAATAATAGAAAGGTATCATCCAAGTAACGTCAATAGAAAACAGGTTTAAATTCAGTCGAGCATGAATCCAAAAAATTTGTTTCTAAATGGGCCAAAAACATATTAGCAATGACAGGAGACAGGTTAGAGCCCATGGCTAGTCCATCAAGTTGTTGATATATTACCTTATTGAACACAAAATAAGAATCTTTGAGAGAGATTTCCAAAAACTGCTTGAATTGCTGTTTGTCATAATTCATAAAATGGCTAGTGTTTAAAAATATCTTATCCAGTAAAATATTGATAGATTCCCCCATATGCGCATTTGTGTACAAAGATTCAACATCAAAGCTGCACATGATAAGATCATTTGTATTGTCGATACACGATAGTTCAAGAAGGAAATGACTAGAGTTCTCCACTGTATAAGGACTAGTGCTAAATGGAGTTAGGACGGGCACCAAATTTGCACAAAGTCTGGAGCTAGGCGTACTTCACGCAGAGAGAATAGGTCTCATGGGTACATCAGGCTTATGTACCTTGGGTGATCCATACAACACTCCCAGTCTAGATCTACTAGCACGGCTGGACTAGTAAAATTCATCTGATAAAATTCCAGCGTCCTTATCCTTCTCAAGCCTATAGTTGATTTTATTTTCGAGCTTTACAATAAGAGTCTTAGGATCTGTGGTATCTTTGGGAAACTTATCCGGATCAGTCAATAGCCGTTCAACTTTAGAAATATACTCATGCTTATCGAGTAGAACAACGCCTTTAGGTGTTGCCTTTATCTGGTTTTGTGACATAAAGACTAGAATCAGAGCTCAATTTCCTAAAGGTCAAAAAATCTTTACGACTAAACAAAGCACACTGATTATTAATGCCATCAAATCTACTGTAAAATATGTGATCTAGAGTTTTCAATTTGTTTCTAAGAATAACCCTGGCATTATCAATCGCAAGATTAATTTCCAATTTAGAAAACCTGTCGTATATGCGTTCAAAATATAAAAAATAACTGTTTATTATTTAATATTGAAACGAATGATAATTGCAGTAAATCACTCACAGGGAAAAAATGTGTGAGGGCCCGAGCTGAGAGTTAGATATGCCTTCTTTTTGTTGAAATTAAATGCTTTTTTATTGCGTTAAGAACCATCTTTATTCGGTTGACTGCTGTCCTGTTTTTCAGCACCTACTACTTTCTTCAACTTTTTTCTTGTTTCATGAACTTCTCTCTTAGCTTATTGTTTTCATACACCTTGTGCATAGATTCCGCGTATCCTAAAATCTCCATTCTAAATCGTGCCTTCATCCTTCCTCTCTTTGAATATCTTTGTCGTGGTAAAGAGAGGCTAAAGCTTTTTTATAATCAATCAATTGATTCACTGTATTCAGGCTAAATGAATAATAAATGAATAATCTAAAAGCTATAACTGAATAATAATTCAATAAAAAAGGTTGAATTCAGTAAAATATGATGAATCTAATTATGAAAATTGACATGTAATTCAATAATACTTGAACAATTTAATAACATTGAATTAAATGTTATTTTAAGCCTCCCTAACCGCAGCAAAGTTGTTCCAGCAAGAGGAAGGCACCATCTAGTTGGGGAATGGGAACCTGTGCCAAACTGGAATTTTACCATAAACTTGCTTCCTCACCAGCAAGTTTATGAATGTTTGTGAAAGATTATAATAGTTGAAGAAGAAATACGCAGGTGCTGAAAAAAAGAACTACAGTGAACGGAAAAAAGATGCCCCATTAGAAATTTACATATTTTTATCGACAGAAAGAAAACGTATTTAACCTCTAGCTAAGGACCCCACATTTACCCCCTGGGAGCGCTTATTCCCTTTGATACAATAGTTGTCTCCCCCTAAGAGGCTACAACACAAAACTAGAACTATAGCTTGGTGACAGTCAAAGCAGTTAAACTTTCTACTTACTAGTGTGAGCTTACAAAGTCTACTTGGCTTGGTAGACGTTAATCGTCACACTCTCTAATTACTCCGTGTTGTCTCATAAAAATATATCCACACATCAAGTGATAAGAAAAGCAATACTTATGCACATCGAGTGAGATCGAATGGTTTCGAATACAAGAGATAAATGTAATTGAAAATTCATGCTCTCCAATTTTCAAATTAAAGACTACATATGTCCAGACAACGCTGGCAACACGCACCAAAGGATTAGCAAACGTCACGTAACATATCATTAGGAATATCGCGACTTTGTCTCTCAAAATTCAATTTCAGTGAATTTCAGAACTGCTGTAACATTTCAAGGCAAACTTTTCCTCTTTTTCAAGCTGAGTCGATTTTCAACCATGATATGATGAATTTAATACACCTGCAGTTTATAAAAGGCAGCATGTTAGTGACAGTTGAAGTGTGAGTACAGTATTTTGAGACACCCTTTTCTTCAGTTCATAAAATCAAAGTGACAGAGTAAAAATTTCTTGTCATAAAAACGTTTTTTAAATTTCTGCCCATCAACCTATCAACCCTGTAATTCTGGGTATAAATTATCTACAAACACTTCCAATATTATTCACTGATGTCACAAAAGCCAGAGCTCATACGTCAATGTACGTGGACACTGTCAAAAGCGTATTAAATTCAAAGCTCATTAGTACTTTGTATAATTTAGTGACTAAATGGGACATTAGTGTTTTCTTTTCTTATTCAAGTCCCAATTGTTCTCGTTAGCCTCGTATGGCAAAATGTTGTTTCTCAAGCTTGTGAATGTATTATGACCGCATTATTTAGGTTATTAATTTTACGTATTGCTCCAATTGTATTGCAAATGTTTGGCATAGCGAGGTACAATAATTCTTTTCATGTTTCAAACTCTGTTGAAATCCTTTGTGTCAATATTATTAGCGTTAGAAATATTGTAAGTTTAAATAGTGACAACATTCTTCTATTTTCTCTGAGATCGGTAATTGGCAGTTGATACGGAGGAGTGAAAAGATAGTTCCGAATATCGACCTCATAGTCATAGACGCAAAATTAATTAAACCTTCCCATTTATCTTTCAACATTAATTCTTGCCATCCCAAGTTCCTAGGCTCGTATTACAATGTAAGTGCGCACTAATAAGAGCGTTTTAAACAATGCATTGTCACTGGAATTATTTTTTAAAACTTGTAAATACATGCATTATCAAACTTAAATTACGAAACAAAGGGAATGCGCTTTTCCATGCATCACTCTCAATAATTGGATTCGACTATTGGAATTGGGTATTATGATACCCATGAGTGTAAATCAACTTAAAATCCTTATATTAAGACATTTTAATGATGATATTTGTATCATCCTTATTAGAAACAAAGGATTTTTCTTTTCTATTTCATATTAGTAATTACTTCTCTTAAACTTTCGAACGGATTTAGAAGTTAATCGTGCATAATTCATATATAGTTTTGCTCACTTGTGTTTTGTTCTTTGAAATAATTCAATCTTTATGACAATTAATTCAAGTAAAATTAATATTGCAGTTCTTCGCACTGCCGCATAGTCCATTTAGTATCACACACACAAATTTCTGACTAACATTTAAGCTTACATGCAAATACGCAGTTATAAATCGTACTTAAGAACAAAAATAATTCTATTTATTTTAGAAAGAACCGATGTTCATGTATTTAGAAACTAATTGATGATGAACTTTGAAAATATAACTCAGTTTAAAAATGTAGTAATTGACTCATTTTCGTGCACGGCATAAAATTTAAAATGAGGACCTTGTGGAAATGCTCGTTTGAATATACCAGGCAATGAAATTTCCCAAGCATTGAAGTATTATCAAGTTTATTCGTTAAATATCTATGTGAAAAGTGAAAGTCTGCGGAGTAACCATGATATTGAGGTTTGGAATCCACAATGCTGGATTAATTGCAATGTTGTTGAAAACATAGCAAAATTATATTTCGAAAAAAGTGCAATGCTTTTTTTAGTTTAAATTGCAGTTTTAGCAAAGATGTATGTATGAAAAAAAAACAGTTTATTTCCAATAGAGATGGGACAAAATTACCATCATTGGTTTTTAAAATATCTTAAAGTTAACACACTTAAATGATACACACACACACGAGTATTGTAATACCCATGTCACTTGTCGAAAAATGATTGAGGGCAATGTACTCCTAATCTTGCTTAAACTACATTTGATGATACATGTAATGATTATTATAAGAGATAACACAACTTCATGACTTTTGACAGCTCATATATACATGACATAAAACTTCGCAATTCTTGACGCCAGGAAATACTATAGAGTCGCTTGTTTCGGCCGATGTTCAAAAATGTCATTTCAAGGAAGCGTAAAAAAAATATATCTATGAGCATGTGGAACACGAGGATTACAAGTTTTGGATTTCTAATTAAATCATTTTAACATAACGATCATTAGTTGATAAGAATTTAATTTAAATATAAATGGATGATCACACAAAAAATGTAAAGTTTTTACGGGAATGCTTTACGATAATAAAGAGATGACGAGTTCGGTAATGTCACAAATTGAGAGTGAAACAGAAAGAGACAACTATTTCTAGCTGAAAATACCAGTTGTCGGTTTAGTACACACATGTGCATATATACGTGTAAATATGTACACATTTACGTGCACATACATACCTACGCACATACATACACCTAACACGTGAACGTACACAAATACATTTCTATGCATCGAGGAAATCACAATACATACGCGTTCCTTAAAATGCTGTGCGATGTTCTGAAATATAGGATAATGAGCAAAGGAAATTCGTGACAACTTTTCAGTATGTGTTGTTGCTTACAATTTCTAATGAAATGTTGTAACGATGTTGAATTAAATATTGTATCGAAAAGATTATTGGGTCATAAGCGTCTGATTCATCATCTGTGGGTGATCGCGCAACAAATACATGTATAATTTTTATAAATGCATTATAATAATGAAGTGAAATGAAGTATTACGTAGTGACACATTCACCCATCTACGCACGCATAGCGTGCACACGAACACACATACACACACAAGTAAGCATGTGCGCAAATATCAGCGTAAACTAGTCAGTATAAACTAGCATTCCAATCGAGAAACACCGAGAAAATACCTTATATTACGGCCTTAATTTTATGAAATTTCCGCACTAGAAATAGTGCCACAAAACAGTCTATCTGAGTCAGAAACATGAAAACGATTGTCCTACAACGGTTCCCAAGTACAGAAATATTTCCAGAATATGTGAGGCCTAGTTACGGTTTTTATAATATACTCTAAAGCGTAAGAGATGATATGAAAATTGCAAAACACTAGCCTAACAAGAGCATTTTTGGATGGGAATAAGAAACAAAACATGAGTGTCCTTATGGGTTTCATATTAGAAAAAAAATCANTCGTCTGCACCTCTGTATATTTTAAATTAGGACTCCCATTTAATCTTGTATTACTTTTTCAGTGTTTATATACCATGCTGCTATAATTTGTGAATGTTTATTGTTGTTCCAGATACTGAAGATGAGTATAGTTTTTACTCGAAAGCTCTATTTTTATAAAGAAGACTTCATGAATGAAGTTTTTACCCTCCTTGATTATTCTGTTTTTATGCAGATTACGTTTCCCGAAACGAAAATCAGTCAGTAACTCTATATAATACCATCTATAAATCAATGATACGAATCGACGCTGGAATGGTTAAGTTACCAATCCTTAGTGACGGCACTGTGTGTACGCATGAAAATGTACTAAAAATAAAAAATGATGTTCTATCAACTCACAGCTTGCAACAAGGTATTGAACATTTACTCTAGAATTTTACGATTTAAATTGTGGCCATGTTGACTACGTTTGCGCGGCTGTTACGGTTGATGACGCACAAGTTTTACCTCGAAATGAATGTGTTGAGAAAAATTTTAAACATGCTTGATTTATCGTTTGTGTTAGTTTAGAGTCGAGGAGTTACTTCTACAGTGCAGCGGAGACATTGTCAGAATTGTGAATTTTGATTCAATCTAGCTTTCTACTTTTTGAATTCGAGCCTGTTTTACGTCGTAGATTACGCAAAGCAAATTTTCATTCAACCAATTAGCATGGGTACTGACATAAAACACTACATCAATGTTTTGTTTCGAATAAACTTACTGAAAATTTATCCTTCCATCCTCCATCCTCAAATTTATCCCTCCTCTATTCTCTCACATATTGTGTTCTGAGGAAAGATGGAAAAGAACAAATTGTATTTACATGTTGACCGCGGTGGGTTAAACTGAAGTTGAGTTTTAAAATCAAATTTTGAATCAATAATTGTAGTGAGTAATTTGGAAAATGGCAAACATTTACAAGATCATTCCTTTATTCAGTTTTGAAAAATATTTTCTTTTGAAAATTGAGTTGGTGACTACTAGTCAATAAGCAGCATCATGAAAATCCCCTCCGTGGCCACCGGTGGTTCACGTTGCAGTTAATGTATTAATCTCAAGAATCCAACCATATCGTTCAACTGTCTGCAAATGCTGAGGTCGATGAATAGCACTGACGTATTGTAAAAAAAAAAAACATTTCAATCGACCGTACTGAACAGATTACAGGCTAAATTGAGACAATGATCCAGTGTGCCTTTTTATAACTGAATTAGATAAAAATTTAGAAATTTATTTCAAGAAGATATGTCACTTTCATTTTCAACGGGGATTTGTGGAAAGATGACCTATATGATTGCATATAAAATAAAAGTTAGGCGTTTGATTTAATCAAGTACTGGTTCGTTAATGCTAATTTACATCCGACATTCCTATAATTCATTATATTTCCAATAGTGCGATTTGTCGAGAATCTTACTTGTTGGATAAAAAAAGAACCAGTATAAAAACGTGCGTCATATTTATTGCAAACACTTCAGAAGTATTAAAATTTCATCTTGAGTTGCTGAAACATGTGAAAAATTTTTTTTTTTAAATATCAATAAATATCAAAAGTTATTAAATGTGTATTAATTGATGTTCAATGTGTATTGAACTGTTCGTCTAGCCATGCCTATCTGGTGCAGTGACGGGACAACATGTGGGTGCCCGTCAATGCAGGTGAACTTATTTCAGTTTTCCTCCTCGCAAATCTACTTTTCCTGCTTATTTTTTGTCATGTATTACATCATCTGAAAGATCTTGAAATAGGCTTTCGTCGTGGGTTTCTCGTTTTTTAGAATAGTGACCATTGATTTGTGTAGCCTATTTTGAATTTAAACGTTATTTATTTAGTTATTTTTCATTTTTCAAATTTAAACAACATGTGCGCACACAGCATTGAAAGATTTACTTTGTGACAAATTTTCATCAAAATCGGTTGAAAAATGAATTTTTTACAGCGAAAATTGTTTTGCGAAAGGAAAATTAAAAACGCTATAACTTTTTAGAAAACTGAATTTTGCCAAAAAAACGCACTACAGAGTACGGCGTTGATGGCATAATTTGTGGACAAATTATGTGCTCTGAATTTTCTAACACCCTGTGTGTACTGTAGATTTTTATCTTATATTGAGATCTAAAAAAATTAATTTTTCTCATGTTCCAGCGCTGCTGATGGAATTTTAATAATTCAGAAACGTTCGCAATAAATGTGATATGCGTTTTTACCCTGTTTCTTTTTTATACTATTATTCATTGCAATATAAGTTTCAAAGTCATTAACTGAAGCACCAGACGATGCTCGAACGTTTTTTCAGAATAACGCATTAAAGGGAAGCGTGTAGCAAATGAGTCGTCGTGTTTATTTACTGTCTGGTATCTGAAACTTCGAAGGTATTTGTAAAAATGAGTTCTACGACATTCAAGTTCATACTTTTTTGAAAGTTATTTAGATTTTTTAAGTGAATGACAATTATCAGTTTATTGCGGTACACGTTCAAATTTCTATTTCTCCTGAATTTTACGATCGATTTTCACCATTCAACTGGCAAAATGAAAAGAAAGATGCTAGCTATAAAAGTACTATTTGTTCTGTTTGAATTTTGTTGAACATTTTTTAGAAAATTGGAAAAGTGCAATTTTGTATTTTTTTCAGAGATTTGAAAAAAAAACTAGAAAAAATAATTTTGATGACAAATATAAAAACTCTGATCGTAACTTCATAGCTGACACCTTTCTCTTAATTTTTCAGGTTGAATGGTGAAATTCAGTTGAATAGATCCGGAGAAAATTAATGTAGTATTTAATGTAGTATTTAATGTAGTATTTCATTTAAAGTTGGTATAAGTTGCAAAAATAGAAATAAGAGAAAAAGCTCTCTAAATTATTCAGGGCTTTTGCCTGCTAAGTTGTAGTAGGGGAATGAACATACTGTACTTACAAAGCAGCGATTTTCACCACATGCCAACCCCTTTCAAACCCCCTCCCCCCTTATGGTTTCCCAGATTGGCCTTTTTCCGAAAGTGGTACATTGAGAAAATTATTTTAAGCCTTAATCATTCGATTTTCCTTCGATTAGAAAGTCAGATCAGTTTCACACTATTGTGTTCAAAATGAATATAAATAGTGAAAACTAAAAGAAATTGAATGGTTTTCATATAAAAATGTTAAAACATAAATTTCACCGATATCATTGTCATTGTAAATAAGATAGCCGTGTAAATTTTAATCAAATTTCCAAAAAAATCAGTACGAACATTATACTGTCGATTTTAGAGAAAATGTCGTTCATATTTCACTTGAAAATTATTTTCTAATCACACGATTACTCCAACTTAAATTTTTTATTTACGAGAGAAGAAACAGAATTCCAGAGAAGCGAATCTTCAATTCCAGATTTTCACTTTACTTTTGAATTCCTGCTCACCTGCACCACTCGATCTGTATCTCCTTATTCATGCACCTTCAAAAAAAATTCAAGAACTCATTTTTGTTGTTCACTGTTGAATTTTTATCACATCTGCCCCCATAGATAAGACCTCTGCACAATTTTACTCCCCTTCACAGAAGAGGTCGCTCTGCAAAAATCTTCACGTTTCAGTGGATGTCCGTTCATTTCTCCGTGGCTGCGGTCACAGCGGCACATTTTGTGGGCACAAAGAATTTCAATATTGCGTTTCGAATTCCTTTTTCCCACTTTATTGGTGGGCTGGGCAGGGAAGGCGAGCAAATTTATAAATGGCATTTCACCTTCCTTAAAATTGCCCATTTTTCAAGCATTTACTGCAGCTGCAAATAGCATTCGACAGCCGGGAGAATCTTGAACGAATTCATCCGAAGCTCTTGAGCTTCGTTCATTGCTTAGTAAATTCACCTTAGATTTTTGAGGGCGTAGGATAGAACGCTCAAATTTCGCCTTCATTCACTTAGCTTCTACCTTTCTCTGATTAACGTGTTTAAAGATCAAATCAATTTTAAAAAAGCACATGATATTTTCTACTGGCACTTGATGAGCTTAATTTCAGAGTATATTTGAAAAGGTGAGTGTCCTTCAGACTATCCTCGCGGCTTTTATCAACCATAAGCTTCTATGTGACAAGAAATCTGGTGAAAATTCCACATACATAAGACACCGTATTGAATGCTACATTATTGCATTCACATTGGAATTAAATAAGGCTTATAAATATCTCAACCAAAGTGAGAGGGAAAGAAGCGAACGCTCAATCAGTATGTGGAAAGGTTTACCTTACAATCGGCTCTACCAGGTTTTTCCCTTTTTCTTTCATTGCTAGAAAAGCTACATTGCTCTTATTGTAAAACGGCTTGAACTGATCTGTTCAAATTGTCTTCAGTGAGCAACTGCATTCAAACTTGTAGAAGGTAACGCTCTCCCAATAAACAGTCGAGAATATTGTAGAGACTCAATTTTATACATTACAAAACAGCAGCGAGACTCAAAGCGGTATTAACAGGTAATTGAAACGCCAATGACTTAGTACAATAATAATTTAAATCAATGATACGAATTGACAATGGAGTCATTAAGTCACCACTCCTTAGTGACGGCACTGCATGTCCTCAATAACCAGTCTTTCGACACCGATGATACAGCGTTGAACAGCAGATTCACACGGTCTTTTGACGCCGATAATACAACGTTGAACAGTAGATTCACATGGTCTTTTGACACCGATGATACAGCGTTGAACAGCAGATTCAGCAGTCCGCTTTCCGAAGTTTTTTTGTAAAACGGGGCAAAAGAGCCCACATTTCAAATTTAGAATCGCGTTCCAGCTACACTTATCGATCAATGAGTGGAAGTGAAACCTTCCTTGGTTACATCTTTGCCGATAGTTGAAATTGTTAAACTTAATAACAAGACGAGTTTTCAATTTACGAAGCACTCGTGGCAGAATGATAATGACATACAGATGGTGTATGACATGGTAAAACGTAACTTGCATTAGCTGCATGGCATGATGCAACATGACACATTAGGCAACTGATCAACCACTAAAACTAACCTGAACATGCGTGCCAGTAACCGTACCATTTTTTTCGCCCACATCAATGCATGTTAGTGTATTGTAATTTCAATGCACAAAGTTATTGCGCACATCCATATTTCAGTTACCGGTACAAGAAAATACCAGGCGTGCATGAGATTACGCACGGAATAATTTCAAGATTTCATCGCTATTCCAACACTTAAATCGGCTGAACGCTGCACAATTCTTGAAGCTCAGGAGGAATTCCAGTTCCTTTACAGCACCGTAACCCGATTACGTGCTCTCCTGATCATCTTACCGCCGTATTTGAGGGTGTATATCAAACATGAAAAATTTCCGGTAATTTTACCCCAATGATTAATCCTACAAAAGAAACTTCACTTGAATCTATCCAATTTAACTAGTATTGGAATTCCAGCATTGCATTCTACTGGATGGAGATGAATCCTTTTTGCTTTCAGGTTAAAAGAGAATAATATTTCAAAATGTGAAACTATTCCACGTAAGATCATCTTGAAAAAACTACCATGGGGGCAAGGAAAGAGATGATGAACACTCTGGACGTATACTGAAAGTCGTCAGTACATTTTTGACAGACAGTTCAACGAGCAATACAATAGCCAGAGCCCCAGCAAATATCCCCGCATCGCAGAGGTAACCGACGGAGTGACGTCGGCAGCGCGGCTCAACGATTAGCCCATGGGCGTCCACAAGGAGGAAGAACACGGGCTGTGAACAAATACTAAGGTTAGGTTAGTTCGGTGCGGCAAAACGAAATTTTACGAAAGTACACTAAGAGCAAATAGTAAACTTTCCCTTATACATCTTCGGAAGTAGATAGCTCCTAGATAGGAAATAGCAATCAGGAAATAGCAATCAGGCAATAGCAATCAATCAATTGCAATCAGGCAATAGCAATCAATCAATTGCAATCAGGCAATAGCAATCAATCAATTGCAATCAGGCAATAGCAATCAGGCAATAACAATCAGGAAATATCAATCAGGAAATATCAATCAGGAATTAGCAATCAGGAAATAATAATCGGGAAATAGCAATCGGGAAATAGCAATCAGGAAGTAGCAATCAGGAAATAGCAATCAGGAAATAGCAATCCGGAAATAGCAATAGAAAGTAGCATCTAGGATGGCTAAGTAGCATCCAGGATGGCTAAGTAGCATCTAGGATGGCTAAGTAGCATCCAGGATGGCTAAGTAGCATCCAGGATGGCTAAGTAGCATCCAGGATGGCTAAGTAGCATCCAGGATGGCTAAGTAGCATCTAGGATGGCTAAGTAGCATCCAGGATGGCTAAGTAGCATCTAGGATGGCTAAGTAGCATCCAGGATGGCTAAGTAGCATCTAGGATGGCTAAGTAGCATATAGGATGGCTAAGTAGCATCCAGGATGGCTAAGTAGCATGTAAGATGGTTAAGTAGCCTACATCGCTCATAGTGTGCTCAAGTGGGCGAGAACCTTTCGTGATCTTCTCATTTATTTATTAGGCCAGAGTGATGGACCTTCTACTCTGTTAAGTAGTAAAGAATTACTGAACAGGTTGACTGGACATAGCACCATCAATCACTGCAACCCCCCATAACATTAATCCGGTCCTTGTGTCTCCGTAGTGGCGAGAAGGTAGTCCTGCGTCAGGTCTTCATCGCCTGCGGGAAACGACCGCTCCCCGAAGCGTCTCCGTCTTGCCCCCATCCGCCCACGTGCCGGCTGCTCTTCTAGCAGACCATCTCTACGTTGCTTGGCTTCAGCGACGAATACATACTCTCACAGGTCACTGTGATAGTTACAAAACTTGGTGCACTGTGAAAACGAGCTAGACGGCGTAAAATGGGATTGATGAGGTTATTGGTGGGTGACAGACTGATGCTCATGCGTGAAGCATCTCTGGAGTTCAGAACATTTTTATTCTTTAAGGGCCAGTTGCAGTGGCCAGTGCTGCTCTATGAGCCTCGGGTGTTAGCAAAAATATGGCGCTACGATTTATAAATGTGAGTAATTATTTCGAAACAAAAAAAATCACAAAAGATTCTCATTTCCAGCACACATTCGTACTAAAAAGATTTTTTATTCTAAAAAGCGGATATTTCTGTACAGATTATGCTATAATTTTCATAGGGTGGAGGATATTGAATGTAAAAGTTACTCATTTCAATTAAATTCCCTCCAACAATATTTGTCATGAATTTCTAAATCCTAACTTTACAGTTTGTTATAGCAATTTCGGAAGTAAACACAGAATTGCACGCTCCAACGGTTCACATTTGCACGAGTTGCAGACACACAGAGTGAAATATATTCACTAAATGTTCACTATTTTAACATTTTAAATCGAAACTGCACGCAAATTTTGGTTCAACTTTGAAATTTTACATTTTTAGGGGTGATGAGAGCAAATATTTTAATTTTCACGCCAGGCTTGGCATGAACCCACGCTTTATTGTAAAGTTTCAAGAGCTTTTTTTCAGTTTATTCTTCTGCGTGAGAGATTTCCGCGCTGGAGGGAACCGTGAAATTTATTGATAAATTTGACGCTTTTTTCTAGGTATATTTTAGTATTTATTGTTCTCGGTATGTCTCTGTATCTCTTAAAACTTCCCTGCTGTACGAAAACGTACATCCTAGTAGTTTTAATTTAATTTTAATTTAATTTATAGTCATTTCGTAAAATATCAACCATCACACTCTTTTTTTTGTAATGTACAGTTACTTCGTCGTTCAACACAAACATTTTAATTACAAAAAATTCAAAGCCAAAATGTATTTTGTCACGAGTCTGATTTTTCATTGAGTTCAAAATTTTAAAACGAAAAATATACCATCTAGCTTTGCTGTTCATTCATCCACGCAAATCATTCCATCTCTAATGGTAAATCCTTGCATTTGAAATTAGCTCATCGAATATTCAACGAGGCGGCGTCGAAAGTTAAAACATCGAGAACCAGAAAGCTAACTTTGTAAGTACAATTATGTAGAGCATTTGTACCCAATACATTGCGTGAAAATTCAGCTCTTTCGGAAAACCGAACCTTTGGCTATGGGATGAAGACGGTACAGCGAGGAATGGCCTCAGCTGTGGCATGTGGAAAAATTTGATTTCAAGTTGAGTATTTTTGTGAAGTTTGTTGTCTACCTGCAAATGCTAATAAATGACAGCCAGAACATAATTGCAAGCAAATGTTGTTGCGTAAAGCATGTATGTGATTCGTTACAGTATATTATTTAGATTGATCAATAAGCATCAAAACACAGCTAAATAAGCATTGCCTCTGTATGCAAATGGGCAGTTACATGGATGTTAACCGCTGATTAATCATACCAAAAAACTGCAACTCAATGCTAAGCAAGACGCCCACAGTTAAATAAGTACCCGTGGTACATGACGTTAAATAACCTGATACAAACACCAGCAGGCCGCAATCGAGACGGTACAGAAATGGTTTTGTGGAAACCACAGAAATTTCTGTATATTCAACTCCGACGCACGCGCCATCATAACACAAAATTTTACCGGCTTGTAACTTGAGAAATAATGCACCAATCGACTTCAAATTACTCCCAAACGAAAGATCGAAACATTCTTAATGTTTAAAGTATATAGAAACATTTCTAATCGTTCAGAGACAGCGGGGGGCTACGCTCACTTGACCCCCTCACCTCCCACACGCGCGCCGTCATAACACATAATTTTACAGGCATGCAACTTGAGAAACAATGCACCAATCGACTTCAAATTACTCTAATATGAAATATCAAAACATTCTTCATGTTCGAGGCACATAGAAACATTTCTGACATTTTCTGGGCAGGCAGGGAGCGAAGTTCCCGAAACTTTTCTCCCATTTTAAGTCGCGAGTTGGATGGGTGTTTCCAGAAATTTCAGTAGTTTCCACAAAACCGTTTCTGTACCATCTCCGTTGCGGCCTGCCGGTGTTACAAACTGCGTAATTGCGGCCTATTACTTATAAATACTGTTACTAAGTTCCACGTAACGTTCGTCACTGACGTTACGTGGAATGTATGGTATGTAGTATAACCTTTCTTTCCTTTACAAAGTAGTAAAGTAAGGCAAATGAAGTACCTTAAGTATGTAATCACTGTTACAGAATGCTGAAGAAGCTCAATTACACTAATGATATAAAAATAAGAATTGACATTACGTTGAATAATCATTGTACGATGAAAATAGATAAGTGCATATAGTGTGTCCCACAAAAACCCGAACCGAGTATTTATTTTCCCGCATCAGTAATACCATCATAATCAGTAATACCTTTCATTTTGAAAGATAATTTTGCTAAAAGTTGAATGCTTTTGGCATTCTTATGATGGTATTCCTGATACGGGAAAATAAATGCTCGGTTCGGGTTTTTATGGGACATACTGTTTAAGATGTCATGTCGGGGCTCTGGCATGATGCTACACAAGCATCTTTGAATGAACATTATGCAAATGTTTGTTCATAAAATAATCATCTTTCGAAATAGAGATACCCGAAAAAAAATTTAAATGGCATCATACTTTTATAACAAAAGGCCAGGTGTGTCCTTAAATTTATGAATAAATAAATTTATACATATTTTTGTGTAATTTCTCCCATGTTATTACAATGAGATTCTCATTGAACACATTAAATTGGTTGGTCCGTCTCTCATTCACGCTCTTAAGGATGCTTAATGACCGTATCAGTTTCACCAGTGAGCAAGTAAAAGAATATTTTAATTGGAGATATTATTACGATGGATATATTTGTTTGTCATCCACACTTGGAAGATTTGTGGAAAGAATAAATTGAATCCCGTCATTCCCGTCGTGTACGCTAGTACAGTTTTACGGTTCGGTCTCTCTCCTGACTGTTCAATTTAGATAAAATTATTGCATAATAATTATTTACAAATGAGCATTATCATTACCTTTTGTCTTGCTCGCAACAACGAATTTGTCTTCCTAATAAACGAAGGCAACAACAAAAATAACGTAAAAAAAACAAACGTAAAAAATACATCGCGAAAACCAGCAGCAATTATTTAAATCGGTTAAAAAGCGGGGAAAACTGCAAAGGGATTAGATTTGATTTGAATTCAAGATCCGGATAAGTCTTTAGAGCAGTCAAGAAAATTTCGAGGAGAAATTAAATTTGAAAATATGAGCTATTAGCTTGTGACGTTGCGGATTCTCACATGTTAAGTTCTACGTGTGTTGAGAGTTGAATGTTTCACGTCATCATTGGCATTGAAGATTAGTTAGTCAGGCGTTAGTTGTATTTGCTGTTTTTAAAGAGCATCAAAAAAAGGATCTAAATGATTATCGATGACATTGAGTGAAAGAAGAAAATAATGAAGTTTGAAAATACCAATGGGATTGTTTATGGGACAAGCTAGACCCAAGATAACTCTCATAGTAATATTTGTTACTTAAGTAGCCGACCTAACATTGTATAGCCTAAACTAACCTCTCTAACCTAACTCAATTGCCCGAACCAAGGGTGATAACCCAACTCAACCTAGCAAACCTGGCCTAACCCGTCAAAACCAATCTACCTTTTCCTAACGAACAATTCCCAACCTTCCTTATTCGAAAGTTGACCAGATGAAGAATAATCGAGAGTTAAACTATTTTTTGTCCGCTCTATGGCTGACCACACCAACAGAGATACTCCTATAGGGCTTTTATTTGGATATATTTTTACTTGGTGTCGTTTGTTTCCCGCTTTGCAATGCTCGCTAGAAGGACAAGGAGAGTAGGCGATTAATGAAGGAAAATATTAGCCTCGACGCTTTCCTTATAATTTACGGAGAAATGAAATCTAATTTTTGTACAACACATTCAGGTTTTCCTTGAAGAAATTATTGATGAACGCGAAACCTTTAAAATTAGGAATTAATAACACACAGTTGACTTATGAATTGCTCAACCTTTTGAAATTCAATCCGTAACAACAAAAATGTGAGAGATAAAAATTTCTGGATTATTTGAAACGATGGAAGAGAATTTGTAATTTCAATTACATTTAGGTATGAAATAAAGTAACATTGGATGACTACCATTGTTTGTGATTTTAAAATTGTACTGTTCATTGTTACTCATGAGCTCATGAGTCATTCTGCTTACTTCTTGAAAGATGTTGCATTTAGATACGAGTACATTTGAGATGTCGAGTTTATTGATGTATTCTATTTCTTTCAAATATCTGCACAGGAAAAAAACCACAAGCATTTAAATTTGTAGATCGTTGTGGCCACGATACATCACCGTAAACTGAAATTAGTTGATTTGAGAAAAAAAAATTTTTATCAAAGCCGTTGACTCGCTTGCTACATGGGGTGCAGCTTCATCTTGTTGGAACCAGGTATTATCTACGTTTACATTTTCCAGCTTAGTTAGCAAATATTCCTGAATCAAAAGCGGTCCCTGCAATCTTACCAGTATTTTCAAATTTACTACAGATACCAATGATTCTTGTAGATGTGATTTTGTACCTTGCTCTACCCAATTGAAAATCAAGGACATGTGGCTGGTGAATTAAGGATGAGACAGCTGATAATGGACGTATTAAAGGCCCAGCGGCTGCCTCCATGAAACGCCTATATTCCGCTGATAACTGGCTTACGGCCGATTATAGCCGTGAAATTTATAGATAGCCATCGAGTATTTTTGGCTGATTTATTATCTTCCTTATTTGGTAGAGAAAATGTCTATAAAACGTCCACTGTTCAACAGTAATGGAATGTGCACATGCTTATCAAGAAAATAAATTCGTTGACAAGCATCATGTATAGCGTCCAAACGTAACAATTATTGAATCATAAATTTAAATAATATGGATTTTTAAAAACATTATAGTAAAATGAATTTTGAACTTCAAAAGAATGCTGTTACAAATTGCTGACAGATTGGTAAACACGATCACCTGAACAAAAATAGAAATTAATTTATTCACTCTATTGTGTTATGGATGAGTTTCAATCTAGTTTTCATTTTAATGGTAATGATTTTTGAACTTCGCCACTCCTCTGAAATTCAACATAAAATTCTACTTAATTTCACTAACTGTTAGCTTGGATCATTTCTTATTTCCAAATACCAAGTTGAAGAAACAAATTACGATAAGTAATTTATCATTATATTGCCAAAACTGTCATTTTAAACAACTTTTTTGCGATAACGCTGTAAAATCAAAATCTAAAATTTGTTAATGATGGAAGTGTTAGCCTGATCAGTATCGCTGATCATTAATTGGTGACGCTGGTCCTTAAGTTAGTTTTTTTCTCTTGAAAATAGGAACATAATAATTTTAACTTTATTTCGTACCATCACCTCGTTGAGTTAGCTATTCACTTTGAAGATCATCTAAAGCATTCAATGGTTATGGTCGATTATTTTAAAAATAACTGAGAACTGCAGGATTATAAAGCATCTTTTTGATTATATTGATAATAAATTTATTATTTTTTAGTTTTGCTGACAGATCAAATCAATATAATTTCTATGAATTAAATAAAACCACACATATACAAGCGTTGATATACGTAGTTTGAAGTATAATAATAATTCAAGATAGTTAGATCAGAAGGAACTGTAGAAATTACTATAATAAACAATGCAATAAATGAATTATAAATGTAAAATATGAAATAAAACAGTACCAGATATACATTAAAAATGATGTTCAGAATTTGCTTGACAGGAGGCTGAACCGATTATACTGAATTAAATTTATATGGAATAAAAGAGGCTGAATCTATTAAACTATAATGCATTACCTGGAGGCTAAATTGATGCCTAACGTGGGCAATGAACGCTATAGCAACTGAAATTAAATACCAAACTCCGCCATTGTGGACAATTCAAGTCCAATTTATAAACTCTGAAATTAAATTGAAGAAACATCGATATGTAATGAAATTTTCCCATAATAATAAAATAAGGCATAAAATATTAATTAATTCATTTATGTCTTTGAAAATTTCACTTTGTCTACTTTCTCGTTCAAACGACCTCTGATGGTCCTTCAAACATCGTTCAAACGATGTCTCTTCGCCGTTGTCTATGCTATTTTAAGGTCACCCGTCATCATGACTTTCAGTCAGTGCAATGCAGGAGATAAGTAATATTGAAGTGAAGCTGATATTGCGGGGTTTTCCAGATGGAATGTGTTAGTTGTGTAATATTTTCTCGTCATTGCTTAAATATTACGTGAGTATACTCACTGAAGTGCAGGTTTTCTCAATTGTGAATTATAATCGCGATCATGTGATGTCATTGATCCTCCTCAGGGGATTCAACTGTTGTATCTATGGCAATTGGCACTCCCAGGGAGGGGGGGGGAGGGGGGTGTGTGAGGGCTCGAGCTGAGAGTTAGGTAGGCCTTCTTTTTGTTAAAATCAAATGTTTTTTGTTATGTTAAGGACCTTCTTTTTTCGGTTCACTGCTGTCCTGTTTCCCAGCACTTCCTACTTTCTTCTTCAACTTTAATCTTGTTACATGAACTTCTTTCTCAACTTTCTGTTCCCATGCCCCTTCTGCTTAGATTCTGCGTTCCCTTATCTCCAAACTAAATGCTGCCCGCTTCCTCACTTCGAAACGTTCATTTTTTTAGCGGTTAGGGAGGCTTAAACTAACGGATAATCTCCTGTAATTGATCAAGTAAATCGTGAAATTCAATTAGAACTGATTGATCCTAGTGTGTGGTATTTTGGAGAAAATTATATACATTGAAAATAACAACATTCAAGAGGAACATAAACTAAAACGCAGAAACTTTTTATACTAAATTCTCATTGGTTAAAATTAAACAATTTCCTAATGTATGAAAATTGTAAACGAAGACTAGGTTGTGCTTCAATCTAGTCAACTATTATGCTTAAAGATAAAACCCTTATTTGGCGCAAAATAAAGTTTAAAATCAAGCTTGGTGAAGTTTAACATCTTAAATAAGTACTCGTAGATGCTAACATTATGTGTAGTTTTAATGAAAACAAACAGTTGCTCTTGGTGCTAAATTTAGTAAAGTTCTATATAAATCTTTAATAGTTGGAAAAAGTTCATATTTTGCATGTCAATTGAGATATCAGAATAAGAGTAATGAAGAAATTTGGAAATTTTTAAAAGCATGAATTAGTTTCACACCAAAAAGTTTTTCATCTAGAACTAATAAATGAATGTATCAAAATGTGCAAGTTGATGAGAATTTAGGCCAATCTACTGCTATATAAATGTTATGGTGTTACTCAGCTTTTAATGGAACTTATGATCTGAGGCACCAATACATCAGAGAAGCAAAATCCACTGTTAGAATTATAATTTAATTGATTCTGTGACAAATATAACATTGAAGGAAAAGTGTGTAACGTAGAGACATTAAAGGCTTTAATAGTTTTATGAATGATGGCTTTACGGTAACTGGGTAACAATTCATTCTGGAATGATGGTCGGATAGATGCTTATAACTGTATTTGCAAAACTGAAAAACGTGAACGAGTTAAGGCGATTATGTCAAGCCCTGGTGGGCTGAGCTCACAAATCCCATCATTATGTGACTCTCTAGACCTGTGCTCCTGTAAAATCTAGCATCTATTATTGACGCGCACCAATTCTTCAAGTTGGCAGAACGATTTACTTGCTACAGCCATGTGGTAACAAAACAAGTATTCCCCAATTTCTGAATCAAGACGACTATTCCTCGACAATGAAAACAGAAGATCCTCTCTTCTTGAAGATTACGTGAAAGAGGCCTCATTGATAATAGTGAAAAATACGAATTACTGTGAAAAATTCCTCTTGAGTTGACCCAACCCGGCTCTCAGGATGAACAAGGGACAGTACTGAGCCTGACGCACGCAGTTTGCTCTGTTGTCACGAGTACGGCCCCGAATAAAACAAATGAAATTCTGTTCCTACATAGTTCAACCAACAGCTATCTTCGATATTGCAAGAATTCAGTATTTGTGAATTAAGTATTTACGTAGGATGATAATTTCTGGTACGTGTCTTGTTGGTGGACCTCCATAATTGACAATGGTAGCTCATTTAGTTGGATCTAGTATACATGTTACATGGAAATTATTTTTTAATGGAATGTTTAAAAACGTCCTGGTTTTTTCGATTGCTTTATTTTATGGGTTGCGAAAACATAAAGTAAATTTCAATTTAAATGAAACAGTGAAGGAATTGCAATGAAATATATCTGCTATCATTTTTTGGGGTTTACAAATCCAGTTCACAAGGTAGGAGTAGGGACGGACGTACCAGCAAAACACGAACGCAACAAACTGTGTATGGTTAAACGGGGAATATTTACATCAGTACAGCATTTTAGGCATCAATTGACCACAATCGTGCACTCTCTGTGGCTAAAGCTTGGCTTATGGGGAGGATACACAATTGCAAATTGATTGCCGAATATGTTCCAGATGAGTTGATTGACGCTGCACCTTCGACAATAAGGTCACTGCACAAGCCGATCTAACTTTAATATGAAATTAGGAATTTAAAAACGAGGGACACTGCTCGTAGGTTAAGCATTTTTTAATATTTCATATTGTCAAATCCAGAAAACGTTTCGGAGTCCTGCTTCATCCTCAGTTAGTATAGTCTGAAAAAACGTAAAAAAACAAGAGTTCATAAGACCTTTTAAAAAAGAAAATTTATTGAAAAATTCATGTAAAACTTTCAGCGGACAAGAACTATTCAAAGTGTTTAAAACGGGTTTTTCTCCTGCCATTTACAATGATTCCAAAATTCTTAATTCCGAATCGTTAAAAGCATTGCACAATATTTCAAATTGATCTTCAGCGACTCCAGCACCACACTGCTCTGCATGGAGTCGCACAAAAAGAGGCGGTTGCGCAAGAGGCCTCCCGGTACGATGACTAACTCCACGATGCTGGGCAATCCTTATATAAATGACGACCGACATAGCCTGATGTACACTGTACACAACTAAATTTGTAAACTTAGAACGCCCTCGATGCGATTAGGCCGCTTGTAAACAGAGCGTACAATATTTGCTCCAGTTTTAACAACCTCCACAATGAATTCAATTTCCTGCCTTTTTTTCCGCAACAACAGGTTTCCTTCTTCCGTAATCTACGCTAATTTTAAGAGGTTTTTAGCAAAAAGTTTTCAAAAGTTAGTGACAATGTCGACCCTGTACAATGTTTGTATTGCAGTTTTCCTTTCTTCAGCTAGTTGTCGGAGAAGATGTCTAGAGATTTGAAATTACTTTTCAATCGCTATTTTCCTGAGGTAAAATTGGGCCTAATTTCTATCAATTCATTTTAAATGGGCTCATTTTTTCGGTGTAAAGATGCACTTCCGAAGCGAATGAGGACGTCCTTAGTTTACAAATTTAGTTGTGTTCAGTGTACATCAGGCTATGTCGGTATGACGACCTTGCCGTTTTACATAAGGATTGCCCAGCATCGTGGAGTTAGTTACCGTACTGGGAGGTCTCTTGCGCAACCGCCTCATTCTTCTGTGCGACTCCATGCAGAGCAGTGTGGTGCTGGAGTCGCTGAAGACCAATTTGAAACATTGTGCAATGCATTTACTGATTCAGAACTAAGAATTTTGTAATCATTGTGTATAGCCAAAGAAAAACCCGTTTTAAACAGTATGAATGGTTCTTGTCCGCTGGAAGTTTTTGCATGAGTTTTTCTATTAATTTTCTACAACTCATGCAAGTATTAATTTTCTTTTTAACATGTCTTACGAACTTTTGTCTTTTTACGTTTTTTCAGATTGTACTTACTGAGGATGAAGCAGGACTCCGAAACGTTTTATGGATTTGATGATATGTTATATTGAATAATGCTTAACCTACGAGCAGTGTTCCTAGTTTCTGAATTCCTAATGAACATTCGATAAAGTAAAAATAATTTTCCTTTAATATGAAATTATGTGATACATCTTTGAATCGATTTAGTGGATGCGTACCCCTGTAAAACGATTTTCTACAACATTGAACTTAGTTCAATGAAATTTGGTATGCTGATAGGAAATGCAATTTGAAATCATTTGTCATCTAAGAAAAATTGCGACTTTCTGTAAAGAAAACGATATATTTATGTAAAACAAAATTTTTGGAGGGGGGTTTTCAAAATGCATCTCCTCCTTCAGATTTCAAGCTACAGTGATGATTTTGGTATCATTGGATGCGGAAAAACGTGGGTGTTCCAAACACTTAAATGGAATTTTCTAAACTTATAGTTTAAAATAAAAAAACATAAAAAATTCCAAGGCATGTCTTCTTTCGTAAAATTTCGTACTCTATGACGTCACAACTTTTGATCAAAAATGAATTTTGAATCCATTTGAGTTTTTAGAATGAATACGTCTTTCCACTTCCAATGATACTACAATCATTACTGTAGCTCAAGAAATGTAGGAGGAGAGGCTTTTTGAAGCCCACATTCCTATCCTCCCAAATAAAGTAAACAAAGAAACGTAAACATTCTCAATTTTTCTTAATTTTTATTGGTTGGATCAGCTAGGACCCTTGAAATCATTATACAGTAATAAAGAGACATAGAAGATTACAAAGCAACGTCGCACCGTGAAGAAAGTGCCATGGGGGATGTTTAACATGATAAAATATCTCTTCCCCCTCCCTCCCCCCCATACTTCAAACCCCCGTAGCGAGCGAACGAGTGAACGTACGAACCTGATTTTTTCACAGGATGTACCTGACATCTAACCCTTCCTATGGCAGCTAAAATCAATATCTCTAGAAAATTCGACATTCTGGGGTTACGCTTGCCTTAAATCAGTTGCTACAGACTAAATATTTTTAATATGCCTGATACATTTCATTTACAAACGAGACATCACACAGATTGAGTCTCATGCCGATACACCTTCTGCTTTTCAGAGTGCCCTGTGCAAAGCGAAATGTACACAAGTGCTGTGTTTAAGATCTTCTGCTTTATTTACCTTCGAAGACTAAATGACCTCTGGTGATTGGGCGCCCTACAAGATCTCCGAAAAGAGTGATTTTCCTACCAATTACAAAAACGCGTCAAATTTTTAACAATAAATCCTGTCATTCAGTACGATTGTCACTTTAGCCTCACCTCTCATCTTGAAAGTTATTCCATGTCGTTAACTTGAGGTGGAAGATTAAGAATTACTGTACTCATGTGCAGAAATACTAGTATCAAGTTAGATAAGCTGTTCGTCGCCAAAAATTTACCACCTGCGACAATTTGGCGTAGGACCTCCACGGACACGAATAATGGCTGCAATTCCGCACGGCATTGAGTCTACAAGAGTCCTAATGTACATCTGGTAGATTGTACATTACTCATGCACTAACTGATCTCATAGAACGGTTTATGTCTGGGGCTTAGTTGGGCAATCCAAATGCCTAACGTATCCTAAATGACAGTCATGCCAAGAAATAACAATTCCAGTTCGATGCGCCCGGTAGATGTTATCCTGAAAATAGACAAGGTTAGACACCAAATATTGTCCAAATGGCATAACTTAGGTCCCTAGAAGCTCAATTGCTTAGGTCCCAAGTTGGTTCAGTTTCACGGATCTTTCAAATAAAAGTTCCGAGCGTCATAGAGCATTGAAAAAGCCCCAGAACATGTGAGACCCTCCTTCTTTTTGTACCTCCCCTTGTACACAGGCTTCTTTAGAAGCTTCAGGAGGTCTTCGATGAACATATCAGCGGGCATCACTGCTATAGAGACAGATTCGGATTCATCTGAACAAACGGCACTTCTCCACATATCTATCTACAGGGCAATGCGAAGGTGTTTGGCAGGAGTTGAGGTCGTGTTTTGCGTCTGGTAAATGTGTACGGCTGTTCACAAAACACTCTGCTCCTTATGTCCATTGAAGCTGTTCCGTACAAAAAGCTGTTCCGTACAAAAGCTATTGTAAACGTTCCGCAACAGTTTCAACTTTGATGCAGAGCAATTCTGGAGTCTGGCAGCATTCCCTATCGGTTATAATAGACTTCCGATCAAAATTTTGCCTTGAATTTCCACACGTACCGACTGTTATCATGGTTTGTACACCCTCATTACAGTACGCCATGAAACACAAGTGAATTCCTCTACTTCGTTCTCTTCCATTGAGGCCCTTAGCTCAACCTTACGAAATAGCCTTTCTTGACATTCCGAGAAACCGTGCTTCCGTCCCATCGTTCAGGAGCCACTTAGAAACAAGTCTATATCTTGCAGCTCTGATTGAAAATTGATGCCAATGGCGTACTAGCATGCAATAACGTAACTTTGGTCCCGGCTTTGATCTCCGAATAATGAACGTAGTAAATAACTGGAGCTGGACAAACAATAGGTTACTAATTAATGCATCGTACTTGGTAGACTGTGTGGCCAATCATAACCGTTAATCTTGGAAGTTTTCACAACGTGCACAATGACATCTCCATAACGAGCGCAGTTTTCAGAGTCAACAAAATGAGTTAAAATCTCAGCATTTAACCAGTCGTGGTACAAGGTGCCGGTTTGGGCAGCTAGCCGTGCACCATTCGCAGCGCATGATGTGGTGAATGTCTTACAGAAACACTAGTTTCAAGTTATTTTAAAAGTTTAATGTATTAATTACGTTCAAAGCGTCACGAAGCTTACGATGGCTAGTCATAGCGACCCGTTACGACTGAAGTTTCAATTGAATAGAATCCAAGCCCTCTTAAAACTTACGGCAAAACTTACATTAAAAGCTTACAATAGATAGACAGCTTTTAGATATAGTTGAGGTTAAAATTAGAAAACGAGTTAGACTATCATATGCGCTTATTTTCGACCATTTCACACTAGAAACATATGGTCCCATATTTTAAGCGAGAATATTTTGCTTGCTATGATATATGATACGAATGCTGCCATTCGAAAACTGGGCATCAGTAGGATGATAAAAGCTAGAACAGGAGGACAAACCTCTCTGTGGCAATTAAACTGCCTAAATTGCTGTTTGATTCCCAAGAGTATCATTTTATAATCAATTGGCAAACAACCCAACTGGTAGAACCTCCTGTGACAAAGCATCTGTCGACTGATCTCCTCACTGACATCCAGAGGGGGTCAGCCGACTTACCTCCCCTGACGCCATTCTGCAACCACACCCAGGCGGTGGAGAGATGCATCAAAATAGCGACAGAAGACTCTTCCACTGTCGTGGGGATGGAAGCAAGAGACGGACTAATACGAAGTTAATTAGAATGGAGGAAACGACTTCCTTTGTTCGAAACCAAGAAAGAATATTCATTCTGATAATTGGCCTCATTCATATGGTAGGGTGGATGGGATGGGTGGGGCGGAACTCGACGTACAGTCACCTCCTCGTGGTGAGTTCAGGATTATTTTTTTGTATGATGCGGTACTATCACAGTACATGAAATACACTAAGAGCTGTATCATTTACTACCCGGAAACCCAAGCCAAAAGTAACTAATGACGATCATAACTAATCCAAATGGTACTCAAAATGATTTTTGTCTGAAAAACATAACGCTATTCGGCAATTAAATTTGATGCAATTATCGTAATTTTAGGCAACTAGTCATTGTCAGAGAGACCCTTGAACCATGAAGATGATGAGAGAGAGTTCTAAAATTTGTAACATATATTCTAGAGACGTTTGCATGATGGTTTTTACCTATCGCGACCCCTAAGTAGCCCAAATACTTTATTTGTGAAAATTTTTCATAAATGGGCTTTTTTCTCGTATTTTCGAAATTTTCTTCCGACCCTCGAATCATGACGATGATAAGACAGAGTTTTGAAATTTGGAACATATATTTTAAAGACGTTTTTATGGTGATATTTACCTATTGTGGCCCTTAAGCAGGCGAAGTGGATATTTGGGGAATTTTTCACATATATGTTATTTTTTCATATTTTCGAAATTATCAAACGACCCTCGAATCATGAAGGAATTGACCCAGGGGTCTAAAATTTTGCACACATCATTTTTATGCACTTTCACAACTTTTCTGCACTATTGTTAAACCGAATTTCAAAAAGTTGAAAAAACGCTCCACCCTAAAGTGTGTCGTGCAATCATAGCGTGCTCACTTACCGACACCACAGATGCCATGCATGAATTTTGATTGCGATCTACCCTTTAGTTATGCGACAACACATCTTACGAACCTCGGCTTCGCTGACCAAAATTAATTTCAATCATTGTCAGTTGTTCACAAGTTGAACCAAGCATCGTTTTAGTGGAACTAATGTGGTAATTTTTTTATCGTCAAGTTGAGGATTACGTGAAAGGATGTTGATCTCAAGGACTGACTGTAGGATTTCGTTTTTCAAATGGAGTCCGGAGCGCGCAGCACGTCGCCCTTACTGCAGACACATACATTTCACTGGATTTTTGGGGTTGTTACTTATCACCGTTTTGTCGTTCAGACCAACACGGTTGGTTTGAACCCCGACTCTGCTCTCCGCACTCTCGCTGGGATTATCCTTTGACCAACCGATCACGGCTCCGATGTTCAATTCGCTGCCATCTGAAGCGAGAAACTCTACTTCGTTGGCCTCGCGTACCGCGTCAAGGAATATCGAGAAGAAGCAAGACATGAAGTTGTATTCCCGAGCTGTGGTGGGCAGCGGCATCATCTTCGCTCCGATAGCACGGCACTGGTCGTAGCAGAGACTGCAACAGTGTCAAGGGAAATGAGACAATAAAATTATCAGTCGTCATGTGGTAAGGCAATGACTGCAGCGATTTGATAAAGAGAAATGAAATGGCTTGGTCGAGGGCACGACAAACACTGATGTGGATTTTAAATGAAATGAGAGACGCAAAGAGTCTGTCCTTGAGAAAAGAAAAGACTGTTATAAATTTGGAAAGGAATGCGAGAAGGAAATTGTAAGTAAATTGAGCAGCTAATATCTCCAGAACCCGAATTGTTTCCCGAAAATATCATAGAAGAAAAAGTATTCATTTGGCCATTTTCGAATTGGTGTGCAATTTTTCACCTCTTGTTCTGAATCAACCTGCACATTATAATACAATACATATATACATGTACATGTACATAATGTATAATGCACATAATGTAATGTATAATGTACATATAATGTATATACATGCACATTATAATACAATACAAATATACATGTACATATAATGTACAAATACAGGGTGACCCCAAAAAACGAATATACTGAGGTAATCGTCCCACAACTAAGAGATCCCTACAGGAACAGGTTTAATCGCATTCTCTGGATTCAAGATGGAGCTCAGTGCTATAGAATAATTATCGTTTAAAATTTCTCAAGAGAAACTTTTCAAGAACGCGTGATTTCGATTGGTCCCGCAATCGAATGGCCACCACGTCCGCGTCGAAGACAATGAAGGCTACAATATAATACTACCATAAAATACGAAGACATTGAAGGTTACAATATAATACCAACATAGAAAACGAAGACAATGAAGGTTACAATATAATACCACCATAAAATACGAAGACATTGAAGGTTACAATTAACACCACCATAAAATACGAAGACATTGAAGGTTACAATTAACACCACCATAAAATACGAAGACAATGAAAGCTACAATATAATACCACCATAAAATACGAAGACATTGAAGGTTACAATATAATACCAACATAAAAAACGAAGACATTGAAGGTTACAATTAATACCACCATAAAATACGAAGACATTGAAGGTTACAATTAACACCACCATAAAATACGAAGACATTGAAGGTTACAATATAATACCACCATAAATTACGAAGACATTGAAGGGTACAAAATAAGACCACAGGAAGCCGGAAGGTTGTACGTTTGACGTTCATCATTTGAAGTTGTTTTTCAGTAGCTTGAAGTTAGAGAAATAAATGTACATAGAGAATAAGATTCACACGAAATGTTTTTATGAAAATGCTCAATATGTCTTCAAGCTTACCTATACGCTTTGGAATAGTATTAAAAAATGGGAATATTATTATTCCCCATGGAATTTTATTATTCCTAATATTATTAAAACTCAAAATAACGCTAAATTATTTAACACTTGACAACATAACAAACTTCAATTATTGAGATCCGCATGGAGTTATAGTTCCCTACGAGGCATCTTCGACACAAAATGTATTCATATTCAATGAATTGGGGAACTCAAAATAATAAATTAGGGAACTAACAAAATACAGATGCAGTATTTTATACTTACATCCATGAGTTGTATTCCCCGTATCCGTAACTTATAACCCTTTTGCCGGCGATCTTGTCGATGGTGAAGATGGCGGACACTGGCGGACTTACGATGGGGCTGTTGAACTTGTAGCCTTTGACCAGCAGACGACATCGCAGGCCCTGATGGCATGACGCGTGTAGCAAAATCGCTACGGAGTGTCAGGCACGACAACGTGTCCTAAAAAAAGTACTCACTCTTCAACTACTCAATACCCATATATTTTGTTTTGATGTAAGTGTTTGTTGGCATAGATATAAGTGTAATGAGTTAAATCAGAAAAAGAACATTAAATTTAGGCTAATTGTTTGTTATGAAGGTAAGCCTAATTGTCCCTGAAACAAAACCAAAAAATACACGAGTAAACGCCAGTCAAAGGGTGAGGACATTTTTGGGACAGCGTTGAATATTAAACATAACAAGAGGATGTGTTATATATACGGTTCAGCGTGGCGAGAAAGTATAATATGGTGAAGTATAGGTTATTGAAGGATGGTGTGTAATAGGCAATACAATACGGTAGGGTCGAATACGGTACAATAATGAGGAAAATAAGGTATCAAAGGTTACAATATCATTCTATCTGATACCATGAGGTGTAATATGCTAGAGTAAACTGTATTGCGGCAAAATGTTGTAAAATGGTGCAATGGTAAAAAATTTTGCATGATTCAGTGAAAAAAGGGGAAAGTTGGCGGCCAAACAAAATATGGTTGCGCACAAAAGTGAGTCATTCCGTTTTATTTTGTTCCTTGGGTTAGTGCAGTAACAAAAAGAATAGAGTTTTATCTAAAAATATATTCACTCTGAAGTAAAATTACAGACCACACTCAAAAAAACAATTAGCGAATAGGCAGTAAATTTATTGACCAAATTCTCCTAATAATATAATAGTTTACCAAATAACATGAGTCATTGAACCATTTTGCTCCACTGGCTCATACTTTGGTATTCAGTTTGTGCCAGTTAACACATTATATTGTACAGACATACACATACCAGGCTTCTCTTCCCTAAGGGAGGGTAGCCGACAGCAGGCCACCATCAATAACCCTTAGTCACTCTTAGTCACTAGAAGGCGAGAGAGGCAGCACTGGCCGCACCTGAACTGTCCGGATCAGTAGCAGCCCAACACAACCATTAACCACAGTCAGGCCCAACAGCCATAGCTGGTTTACCCCGACCGCTTCATTGAGTGCAGCCCCTCCTCCCGCACAAGACAGGTCAACTTCATCACGCGCGGGCAGGCGCCCAGTGCCAGCGTCAAAATATAAAATTATCTTCTTATGCACTGCTGCCACTCACTTCTGTCCGCATCCATCCCTCTCGCAACATCCACAGTCAGACCCCTCTCATGCAAAGCACGTTTCACCCCATCCATCAAACTCATCCGTGGCCTACCTCGCACTCTATACCACGCACTTTCGACGTATAAATCTTTTTTACCAGCCGCTCAACATTCATTCTTTCAACATGCCCAAGCCATCCAAGCACTCTTTCATCCATCCGCCTGATCATCTTTTTGACAACACCCGTCTACTCCCTAACCAACTCATTCCTAATCCTATCTCTTCATGTTACTCCACACATGCTCCTCAAACACTTCATCTCAAACACATCCAGCTTCCTCCTCTCCGCTGCTCTCAAACCCTAAGACTCTGCTCAATCCAGCACAACTGGCACGATTAAGCTTCCAAACATTCCCCTCTTAGCACTCATACTCAAATTACGGCACTTAAAAACTTTCCTCATTGCACCCAATGTCTTGCAGCCTTCACTCACTCGATGCCTCACTTCTACTTAAATACTACCCTTCACAGCCACGTCCGACCCAAAGTACCTAAAATGCTCCACCTCCTCTAACACTTCACCATTCATCCTCACATTAAATTTTCCAAACACTCCGCCTCTTGATCATCTCATCACCTTACTTTTATTTACTTTTACCCTCAATTTACGCCTTTCGCACACTCTACCAAACTCTGCAACCAGTCTCCGCAGTTTTTCCTCCGAATCAGCCACAAGCGCTGTATCATTTGCAAACAGCAGCTGACACACTTCCCAATTCAAACCAATTTGTCCCACCAACATCGCACCATTTCCCAACACTCTGGCTTTCACTTCTCTCACTTCACCATCCATAAATAAATTAAACAACCACGGCGACTTCACACATCCGTGTCTCACACCTGTCACAACTGGAAACCAATCACTCACCTCATTCCCTACTCTCACACATACTCTGCTTTCGAAGTAGAAACTCTTGATCGCATTCAAGTCTCCCACCCACTCCATACAAGTCTACAACCTGCGGTAATGCCTCACGGTCCACCCTGTCATACGCCTTCTTCAAATCCATAAATGCCCAATATACATCAATTCCTTTTGCCAAGTATTTCTCATATTTCTACCACTTCTGAAGCCACATTGTTCTTCAGCAAGCACGCCATCCGTCATCCCTCTCACTCTTCCAATTAAAACTCTTCCATACAGCTGTCCAACGACACTCGGTAGACTTATACCTCTGGAATTACTACACTCATTCCTTTTCCTCTTATACAACAGAACTACACACGCGCTAATCCAATCTACAGGTACTTTACTAGCCACAAAACACACATTAGACCAAACTGTCAATCATTCTATAACCGCATTTCCTTTTTTCTTTAGGTATTCAACCATGCAGCTATCCATACCTGGAGCTTTCCCATTTTTCATCATATTCAACGCACCTTTTACATTATATTGTAAAAAAGTATAATCAAAAACCGTTGTTCCTGATTCCGAATTACAATCGCGCTATTAAAATATGTGATAGCCTCGTGTCAGAATGACCCAACATTCATAAAATTTCTTTGAAATTCCAAGAAAAATTTCGCAGGCAGACAGATGACTAAATGATCTGTAATCACTCAGACAGTTTGATACAAGAGGGAATGAAACTCTAAAACATCCGTAGGTCTGAATAGCCCAGGTTTGTAAACGATTTTTAAAATCCAAGCATCAAAATGCAATTACAACCATATGACTGAATACCCCATGTTTGTAAATATTTTCGAATGACAAGCGTCAAAATTCATTAACAACCATACGACTGAGTACCCCAAATTGTAAAAGATTTTTGAATGACAACCGTCAAAATTCAATAACAACCATATGACTGAATCCCTGCCCTTACGTCAGGCAGGCTGGCATCCCAGGAAATCTGAGGGCACGCAGGATGGGCAGTACAGGCCTGGGCGCACATCAACATCGTCGCAGAGGGATGGACCTCGAGGGGCGCGACATCTGTCACCTCCTCCGTCTGTTTGTACGTGATGGTCGTGCATGTGATGGCCCAGAAGTTCTTGGAGACCAGGAGCAGATGCAGCGACAACACTGTAAGAAAGTCCACAGGTTGTGACTGTAAGTTTTTCTAAATCGTTGACTCGCTAACATGGAAAGAGTGAAACTACCAAATGACAGCATGCGTGTTGGAAATTTAATTAGGTTGTGTCATACCGTAGTTGTCGGGTGGGTGGTTAATTTTTATGTATCATCAAAAAAGTAAGTTTCATGCATGTCAGAGCTTTTTAATTTGTCCAGACTCAATTATACTTGCAAATTTAACTTCTACCTACTAGAATGAAGGATTGTTCCAAGAAGAGCATCCGTTACGGGTCTTTGCCGTTCAATGTTGGCTGCTTGTCTCCAACTTTGAGTTATCGCTCTTTCAATTTTGATGAATCAAATTTGATGAGTAACTTACGTATTGGGTAAGGAAAGTAACACAATCTCGCTTGGAACCGGCTTTATTTGCCTCTTGTACAAAATAATTGTAAATATGAATTTTTTTCAACAAATTCTTGTTACTTATTGATATACGGACATATTGATCTTGATATCACCTCAAAAGGCCGCATTTTACGAGAAGAAAATAATCAGTGATTAAAAAAGGTTCTCTGTACTTTTACTAACTCGAAATATTTTGCGTACTTCGTTTTAGATTTATCTGCTTCAGCAAAACCCTACATATAAACATTTTGAAAGTATTTATAAAATATTAAAAACCTGTTTTGAGTGAGTTTGAAATTCTAAGTTTTCATTTACATCGAACAAATGAAGACCCCGGGGTAGAATCCGACAACATTTAACAGACAACATCATTGGGTTTCATCAAAGCGGAAATCTGCTCGGAACATCTGTACTGTCATCGGTATGAACATCAAAGCAGTACGGCGAGCAATAGTACGCTGTGAAGGAGATGGCGAACTCAGTTCACCTAGCAAGAAATGGGTAAGGCCTGAAACCCTGGATAACAGAGGCAGACCCTCTCTGACGAGATCGGTGTAGAAAAATCGGCGTTCATCAACGCAAATGATAACTTTCGAGTTTAGTCGAGTCCAAAAATAATTTTTCTAAAGCCGAGAGTTAAAAATAAGATTTTAGGATAATTCAAATTCACCAAGCGGCTTTAAATTTAGGCAATTTGGATTTTATTGCGTGGGTGCCAGCCGCAAATTGGAAAAAATGCTGGTTATTTGTCAATGGCTACCAAAATTGGACTGTTGAGGATTACAAGCATGCAATGAGGTCCGATGAATCCAGATTCCCCCCAGTATCAGATCGATGAGCGTGTTAGGGTATGGTGACATACATTTTAGGCTACGGATCTTATCTGCATCGTCCAGCTGGCAGAATAATCCATTGCAGTTGTTTTTACTGAAATAACCATGGATCTGCCACTGTTTACAATAACAAATTAAGCTCCTATGACCATTTGCAAGTACTTTTTGACCACGCTGCTTATTCCTTGGAGTTTCATGTTCCTCATGCCCACCGAATCTTTCAGGACGACCATGCTCAGATCCATAGGGCAAGAAGTGTTCAAATTGTCTTATTGCGAATG
This sequence comes from Platorchestia sp. MABIK, assembly GCA_014220935.1. Classification (NCBI taxonomy): domain Eukaryota; kingdom Metazoa; phylum Arthropoda; class Malacostraca; order Amphipoda; family Talitridae; genus Platorchestia; species Platorchestia sp. MABIK. The sequence goes on along the minus strand of JACJUY010001658.1, from coordinate 86,653 downwards.
AGGGAACATTTGGACTCGCCATCACAATCTCCTGAACTGAGCCCCATCCAAAATTTATCGGATGAGCACACCCCTTTCTTCCACTAATTGCCCCTTCCTTAATTGACTGCGTTAAGAAACAGGTTGCTTCAATCGTTTCCACAAATAAACTGCAGAGTTTCTAGAATCTAATAGAATCAATACTAGAAAGAATAAAATGCTCTAATTCAAGCTAAAGCAGTCTAATTTTTTCTTATAAATTTCTGGGCCATGCGACTGTTTCCTTGGTCATTTAGTGTATTTTATGTTCTCCTTCGTCACAGAACTCCATCTTAAGTCCTTCTTTGTTCGTCCCTGAGTCATGCGTACCAGTTAGATCCTTGAACACTCTTTCATTAGCAAAGTTCTTTTTTTGCGTTTTCGGACATTGAAAAACCTGTACTGCAGCGTGAAGTATCCGCACTCGGAAAAACGCCTTCAGAAAGTGTTGCTATTCCTTCCTCAGCGTTGCAGGACTTGGTTACGGAGCTTCCATGGTCAAGCTCATTTTTCCTTCTCCTCATGAAAGAACGTGTTTACTGTGAAGTGCTTTAGCTGCTCCCAAGAATAAATTCAAGAATCTAGAATATATTTGATTCAACTCTTTTCTGCTGTTAAAGATGCTGTGTATATTTTTTCTTGACCTCATGCTTCCCGTCAAGGCAAGTCAAAATTTGAATCAATCTGTGGCATGTTTAAAAATATCTTCAACTTTATAAAGCCAAATTAAAATCTAAAAAGCAACCCACACGTGCAAGTGTGACTACATTGAACTCATGAAGCAACACTTTGTTAGATTCAAAAGATTTGTTAAGACAAAACATGTACCTTGCAACCAATAAGAGACACGGCTAAACTCAATACCGGAAATCAACATCAGCACTGAAATCCAATTAATTAAGCCTCGATGCTTCTGTGGCAGCCGACCAAAACATGAAAAAACTTTAAGCACCATGGAGAATAACTTAACAAATTGTGTACATGACTTTGAATTAGTTTAAGCATCTAAAAAAGAGTTTTACAATTAAACTGACAGAAAATGCTGTTCGCCAGTTGACCACATATTGTATATTTCGTGAACTTTGGGAAAGGAAGGCCCTGCTGTGGGAATTGGTGGCCTATAATAAAACTGCTCATATTTTTTACACAGACTCGATAAGACCTAAAAGAACCTTTTCCTACCTAATATAACCTAGCCCATCTTGACCTAACTTTAAGGGTACCTTCCGGGATTTTGACCTTTTTTCGTCCGATTCGCTTGAAAATTGGTCAGTATATGTATTTTTTGAGAATAAACCTTTTTTACATGTGTCATTTTTTCGATTTAGGCCTTTTTTTTTGATAAAAATGAGTTTTTTGAGATATTTTTATATATATTTCAAGACGTATCTCCTCATTGAATTTTGATGCTAGAACAAAACCAAAGACAGTTTTAAAATCCTATGAACATTTCTAACAAAATTATTCGATTCAATTTGAACATTTTGAAAACTTTTTTGTGATACGCGAAACTTTATAATAACATTTCAACCAATTGTTATTATAAAGTTTCGCATATCACAATAAAAAGTTTCAAAATGCTCAAATTTAATTGAATAACTTTGTTAGAAATGTTCCAAGGATTCTAAAACTGTCTTTGGTTTTGTTCTAGCATCAAAACTCAATGAGGAGATACAATTTGAATGGTATAAATGTATTATTATTCATGAGAGGCCAAAAAAAATATTCTATTGAATTGCAATATCACTGACAATTTATGTACATGAATGCAGTTTCTTTGATCAATTTTTATGTGTGAATAATGTGCAATATTTTCCTTGTAAATTTCAATGTAACATAAGAAATAACGTGCATAAAAACATATAGAAATATATTTTTTTTGAGTACTCACCATGAAGCTCATATATATATAGGCCCGGGATTTTCAGCTTTTGTCGTCCGATTCCCTTGAAAATTGGTCGGTATATGTATTTTTTGAAAGTAAACCTTTTTTACTCATGTCATTTTTTCGATTTAGGCCATGCTTTTTTCTAATAAAAATGAGTTTTTTCATACATTTTTGTGTATATTTCAAGACGTATCAACTCATTGAATTTTAACGCTAGAGGAAAACCAAAGACAGTTTTAGAATCCTTGAAACATTTCTAACAAAGTTATATATGGTTGCATTCATATTTGAAAAAATCAAAAAATTTATATGGATCCAAACCCAAAAATAATTGTTTGAAATGTTATTATAAAGTTTCACATATCACGAAAATAAATTTCTAAGTGTTCAAATTGAAATAAATAACTTTGTTAGAAATGTTCCAAGGATTCTAAAACTGTCTTTGGTTTTTTTCTAGCATCAAAATTCAATGAGTAGTTACGATTTGAATGGATCCTTTTCCGACAAAAAAAAACATACTAAATTTTTTATGATTTTGGCCCCCTTTAGGACCCCCTGGGGGGGTTCTGGTGTCCGTAGCGCCATAATAATTCATGGCTCAATAACCCATACCCTAAGGATCCTTTCCCGACAAAAAAAATACATACTCAATTTTTTATGATTTTGGCCCCC